>PVIR01000107.1:140871-272943 GCA_004026965.1 Petromus typicus | reverse complement strand
TGGTGGAAAGATTTTCTGGGTAATGAAAGTCTATGCTGGAAGAGTTCAGATTATTTAACTTCCCAGCAGAATGATACTACTTTGGAGAACCAGAACTGTGTCTTTTACTCCGTCTTTGCTTCATAGATCTAATGTTTGAAATCTGTGTAGCTCTGTTTTCCTGCTCAGTTATTTCTGCTCTATGAGTGGTACTCTTTGAGAGCTGATCCTTGTACTTGAAAAATTATTTAAGCAGATAATTTCAGGCCACAGGTGAAAGCAACTCCATCAGATAAGATACACATTGACTTCATCTAGAGTTAGTGGTCACAAGTGATTTGAGAATCATCCGAAAGCAAGGTCAAAGCTTGAGTTTTGTTTAAAGTCTGGACACTAAAGTCTGGACTGTTAATATGCTGAAGGGATAGTCATTTATTTTCTATTGTTAGCCTAATAGCATTTCTTCCTGAGGTCTCAGGTGACTGTGGAGAGATCTTGCTGTTGAATTGTGCACTTTGTATAAACATTTGTCTTTGATTTCTTCTCTCCTATCTAGGAACTTTTCAAATTAAGAGTTCAAATGTGCTAGGAAAATACATTAAAGAAACATGCAGTTTTCTCACTTGTTTATTTTTCAATGGTTCCATCTCCCTCCATTTTGCTTAATGATTCTTTATTGTTATGTTAGTTATTTGTGGCTTTTACAAGTTCATTTTATTTTATTCAGTATATTTAGTTTCTTCAGTACCAAATGAATGACCTGGCTTCAGACAGCTGCAAATATTCATTGTGCACATGCATGTAAGTGTTTTGATTAATGATCTGATTTAGCAGCAATATAAATACCATACATAGGAAAGGTTCAAATGCGACTTTCTTACAAAATGTAGTTTCCAAAGAAGGCTTTTTAAAATTTTATATGTGGTTTCTATATTTAGGGAATATGAGCTTGCAAGAACAGGTATAAAAGTGCTGGTCATACCTAAAATGAAAAAAGGAGTGGCTAACAGCAGATTTTATTTGTAGGTTAGTAAACAGAATGAAGAAATGAAAACAGATCATGGAAGCTCTTTCTGTGTCTGTAGGGTGGGGAAAGGACTGTTTAATGTGATGTCATGCAGAAGAGTAATAATCCAGATGTTTATAACTTCATAGAAGTTACCAAGTACCTATGGATACAACAGTCATTTTCACCGAGAAAAATAAGCAAGTGATATCACTTCAATTTTCGGGCACCAACAACAGGGCCACAAGAGGATTGTTTTTGAGTGGTAGTGTGATTGAAACATGTTTTGTAAGTCTCTTATGTTTACTGAGGTACCCACTGCCTAGAGATTCTACTGAGCATAGAAATGATTATTGGAATTGAGAAAGTGTTTATGTCCGTGTTTTAATCATAAGAATTTTGGATTAGATAACTGGAGACCTGAGACACATATCATTCACTTGATTTTTGATTTTTGGCAGTTTTGCAGCACACTTTACACCCACGATTACATTTTTTTTTTTTGAGGTTTTTTTGAGTCAGGGTCTCACTTTGTAGTCAAGGCTGGCCCTGAGCTCAGCCTCAAACTCACATCACAGCAATCCTCCTGCCTCTGCCTCCCAAGTGCTGGGATTACAGGTGTGAGCCACCATGCCCGGCACTGTGGTATGTGGTACTGATTGCTGCTGGGCGTGAGTCTCCACACCTAGTATTGTATGTGGTTACCAGGGATCAAACCCGGGCCCTTCTGCTTGCAAGACAGGTGTCAGAACTACTGAGCTATATCCCCGGCCCTACATTTTTTTTTTTTTTGACATAGGGTTTCAATTTTTGTAGTTCAGGCTGACCCTGACCTCAGCCTTGAACTCACAACAATCCTCCTGCCTCTGCCTCCAAAATGCTGGGATTACAGGCATGAGCCACCATACCTGGTACTGTAGTACATGGTTCTGATTGCTGGTGGGCGTGAGTCTCCATGCTCAGCATTGTTGTATGTGGTTACCAGGGATCAAACCCAGGTCTTTGCACTTGTAAGGCAAGTGCTGGAACCACTGAGCTAAATCTCTGGCCCTCCCAAAGTTACATTTTATTTTCTTCCTGTTGTTAATTTTGAAGAACAGTGAAATGTTTATGTTAATTATTTACTAGTCAGGAATTCATATGCTGTATAAATATTGAATAGTCCAGTCATGCAAATATATATTTACTGGGTTTTAAGCACTACTAATTCATATGCAAACACATAGTATTTTGAGAAAATTTAAGACACACACCTTAAATTTGGAGTCATATAAAAATAATTATTAAAATGGTTTTGCCTAGTATATGTTAATTTTTATTTTCAAATATTTACTAATATACAGAAAAATCAAGAAGATTTTTAGGATGGCACTTAACTATTTTAATCTGTCAGTGGGAGTGAGATGCTGTATACATCTTTTTGTTTAAGAATATTTTTTGACTTGTGTTATAAAATGTTTGTAAATTGAGAAATTAAGAGTTTTTATGAGATACCAGGTAATAGGTTCATTGCTTGATTGGAGTAACAATTTCACAATACATTTCAAAGTATGATGTACATTTAAATATATCTGATTTTTTCAATTACACTTAGTAAGAAACCTAAAACAAAACAGTATTCCCTGTTGCAAAGACAAATTCTTTCTTTTGCCATCTAAGTAAGCATGTTTTATCAGATAATTTATCCAAATAACACTTTTAATTGACAGTAGGAAAACATCCTCAGCAGTCTTTAGGACTAACAGGCTTGAGGTTGACTTTGCACAGTTTACTCACAAATTCAATGCTTTTTATTTGATACTAAATTAAAAGACTCAAAAGTGTTCCCCAGAGGTATAGGCAAAGAAAACCAGAAAAGGGTATTGTATATATTTTAAAACAAAAGAGTAAATTTCAATAGTAGTACAAGTTGACTTCAGTGTTTCATTGTTTTAATAGACTGGAGCTTTCTTGGAAAAAATCAGTAATTTTTTTGGAAAAAAAAAATCTGAGCCAGGGAATAAAACATAATTTATGGGAAGTGAGAAGTCTAAAGAAGACTTTTGAAGACTTTTATATGTCGTTTGAAAATTAAGACTATCATTTGAAGATTGCAATGCAGCTTTTCATTCAAGATTTGAGTGTTGGTACTTCTAGTCTATGTAGATTGTAGAATGATTAGATGTATAGAAATTCTGGAAATAATCACTTAGATATTCATCTCCAAGGGATAAGTCTTCAGCATTGTTACTGTCGTATTTCCAGGTCTGGTTCATCTCAGGCCGTGTGGCTCTATTTGCTTAAAAAGTGGTGCTGAGTCCGCCTGGCAAACACAAGGTCCTGAGCTCAATCCCCAGTACTGGAAAAAAAAAGAAAAGAAGTGACACTGAAGACAGAAGGCAGGCTGTACAGCAATGAGACAAGGATAATGAGAAGGTTTTTGTTTTCAGCAAAGGATGTTTAAAGAGCAAATTTTAAGATTAGCTTTTACGCTTTTAACCTAAGATTTAAAAAGAAACAGATATTAGCGTCATGGGGTTGTCCCCACTCTTGAGTGAACTTATTTCTTTAATTCCTATGAACGTGAGCCCAGAAAGTTAATTCAACTAAGAAGCTGTAGCAGGCCACTGTGGCACACAGACATGTAATCCCAGTTGTTAGGGAGCTGAGGCTGGAGTATCACAAGTTCAAGATTAGCCTGGGCAATTTAGCAAGACCCTGTCTGAAAATAAAATAGATGAAGGTGTGGAGAGGTAGCTCAGAGGTAGAAGTCCTTGGATTCAGTCCCCAACATCACACACACACACACACACACACACACACACACACACACACACACTAGCAGAAAGAAAATGTGGAGGAGAAGAAACAGGAAAATGAAAGGAGGAACGGCCATTGTGATGGCATTTTGTTAGCAGAGTTTTCCATCAAGCAAGTGCAGCCATTTGTGCAGGCAAATCCCTTTCCACGAGCTGCGCCCTTCTCTCTGTCCATCCTGGTTCATAGTTCAAAATGAGGGAGTGAGAGCGGAAATAGAAATCTCCTCTCTTCTTCTCAGCTTCCCGTCCTCTGTCGCACCCCTCCCCGCCACCCAGCCCAGGGCAGCCCCTCCTCCCTGTAACAACAGAGGGAGGTCTGCGTGACAGAACAGGAACTATTTAAGGACTACACTTCGTGCGGCTTCATCTTCTCTCCATAAACAGGTCTCCCTAGGGCAGCTTCTTACTCCTTGTCGGCTTCCTATTGTCACTAGCTAGAAATTCTCCGAGACTTCAGAAACTGGTTCTGAGATGGGAAGGTTGGGCATGGACGCTGCTCGTGCCTTTTCACCGTCCACTCTGGAAGCCGCCTGTCTGGATCGGAGCCAGAGCGTTTCTGCCTCTTTTCCTCGGGCAGACATGGAAGGGGGCACAAATTCCCTATGAGGAATGTGATCATTGTGCATACCTGAAATGTACCAATAAAATTAAAAAAAAAAAAAAAAAAAAGAAGTAGAAGGAAGATACCCATTGGGTCTGTGATTTTAAATCATCTCCTCACAGAAACACTGTTATCAAAAGGAGGTAGATCCATTATATTATTATTATTTGCAAGCTCTGCCTTAATCACTTTGCAGTATCAACATGGTTGTCGGGTTTGGTTTCAAGTCACACAAATTGTGTGTAATTTATCACCAAACTCACTGATTGACCAACATTCACTTACCTCAGAAAACTCATAAAATCTCAAATATGGATTAACACTGAGAACTTGAGTAGAGTGAACTGTGAACTCATAGTCCAAATGTCCCAGTTATGTGATACTTTTGTTGCTCTTCTAGTGTGCATGCTCATCACCCGCATTCTGTGCAGAGTGACGGTTGCACTGTCCTCTCACCATGCATCCCCTGGGAGGGAACAAGGAGAGTGTTAGGTTGCTCCTGGTCCGCTGAGTTGCAATCCTGCCCCTCCCAGTGCCTGCTTTTGCCAGAACTGGTTTCTGATCAATGGGAAGCTGGACAGTGAGCACAGCGAGGACAGCGAATGACTGTCCTTTTCCTCGCTCTAAAGTAAGGCTGTCCTCACAGAGGACAGTCTCTGAGCAGGCTGGCAACTCTCAGTGTGGGCCACAGTGAGCTCCTACCTGTGAAGCAGACACACACTTTCCGATGGACGGTCAAGATGCGGTGCAGGAGGAACCAGATTCTGCTACAGATTTAGCACTCAACCTGGACGATAAGAAAACTCTGCTACAGGCCTGATGGGATGACCCCTTTATGTGGTGTGGACATCACTTAAATGGCTGTGAACTCCTGGGACTGGACCCTGGTGCCTTGTCTGTGCAGAGGTCAGCTGGTGAGTCCTGCTGCTGTCCCCTAGGAAAACATACTGACTGTTTTTAAATTCAGATAGAAATTATAGGAAACTTGGAGCAAGACGAGTATGTGAGAAAGAATGACTTTTAAAGATCAGTTTATTAAAGGTCAACATTAAATGAGTTCATTGTAGAGAGACAAAGTTTTCACTGTTGGAACGTCTAATCTGCTGGGTTTTCTTAAAAGGATGATTCGCTGCTCACCATCTTCTGTGGGAGCAGTATGTTCCTTGGGTAGGGAAATGCTAAATGAAAATAGCACACTAGAAAGGACTTGTGATCAGCTGATTTACAAATATCCATACTAGTTGTCTGAGATTTGCTGTTCTTTGGTTTGAATAGTGGAGGCCTGGGGGCTCTCTTTGTGGGTTGCTTTTTCCACAGTGGGTTGATTTCAGAGTCCTGAGCCTCAGCCCTCCATCCTATCCCTGGGAAAGCTATCTAGAACCAGTCTAATGCCCTCATCTGTAACAGCACAGCATCTTTGTCTCTCTGGTTCTTAAAGACACTTCTAGGAATTGGAAGCAACAGTGTCAATACTGTACTTAAAGATTTGGCAAACTCAGTTCTTTGTGCAATATTTATGCCAACCAAGTGCACATCTAACCAGCAGCGAATTCATTGCTTTTCTTCATGACAAGAGCTCTCTTACTTGTTTGTACAAAAGTAGAGGGAGTCCTGGAAACTAAGACTCAGTTAACCACGTCTATGAAATTTTCTTTACTTAATTGGATTTTAAAAATACAAAATTTTTCTGGCATTAGAGAAAAAAATAATGATGCTGATTTTGTTCCATTTTATAAGGGGGCCTATATGGAACTAATTAAGGGCTAAGAAAAACTGAGTGTCTTTTTTGGCAAGCGGTGTACACTTCTCTAGCTGAGCTTGCGACTTTTCTTTTTCCTACTGAGAAGGGGAAAGGTTATGCCCGGGTCCTCACCAGCAGATTCCACAGATGTGGGGGTGGGACTTGTCTTGGAAGAACCCTCTGTCACCTGCATCAACAGGAAAACCACTGGAGAAGGCTGGGCCTGGAGCATATCCATAACTCATCCTGCTGCAACCAGCTGCGGACAGTGGCACAGTAGCTGACTTTCTTGCAGTGGTTTGGAGGCCAGCATAGAGGGTGGCAGGCCTCAGGGCTCGTAGAAGCAGAGGTTTAGGAGATAGAGGGGCCCGCCGATGCACATGTCCTTCTCCTACAGCTTGAGTGAATGGCTGGGTATTTCTGCATAAGTGCAGCCTTTCCAAGGAGTAGGCCTTAGGTAGTCATGAAGCTGATTCGGTAGTTGTGTCTTCTCGGAAGCTGAATTCTCAGTTGTGCAGGCCCCGGTGGAAAGGATGCTGCTGGTACAACTGTTTCCCCATCTTCTGTGTCTTCCCTTCTCCGTCAGAGTGACTTCTCACCAGTGTAGCAGAAGCGATACTTCTCCTTCTTACTGAATGTTTTAACCTGGTGAAATGCTGGGTTCTCTGTGTCACCACAGAATGTGTTACTTGCTCGTGGAATATTAATCCACTGCTTTCCATTCAATTTTAGTTTAAAAATGCAAATTATGTTATATAAGATGAAACATGGAGGACCCACTTAGACTATATTACTAGTATTTTCTCTATGAGAAGAGCTATGAGCTTGTTATCTGCTTGTGGTATAGGAAATGAGACTCAACTCTTTGCTTATCTACAAAGCCATATTTTCTTAGGGGACACTTTCCACATTATTTTTCTCTAATAACAGGATACAGATAGAATCTGATTTTTTACTTTCAATTATAATAGTCAAGAGTTTTTTCCTATAACGTGAAGATTGTGTGTGTGGGAGGAAGTACGGGGCCACTGGTCCTCTTCGTCCCACAGTGTCTGCAGTTCAGAGAGAGTGGTTAGGAAGCGATCATCCTGCTGGCCTCTCCTGAGCCCTTGCTGAGACTGAGAAAACGATGGACAGGGAACTTGCATATCAGGTTAAGGTTTCTCCCTGCCCTCCCAGCAGCTTCCTTTCCACCAGGTGTAGTCAGGAGCATTCGAACGGGGACCAGATGTTGCTGAGCACCACCAGTCCTAGCGTGGCCGAGGGCCCGGGCGTGGGCGGCCCCTCAGCCCTCTCCCCATGAGGCCCGCTCCCCTCGCAGTGACCCTGTGCCCCGTTAGCCGCGTCCCCTCGCTCTCCTGCGCCGCCTTAGCCGCGTCGCCTTGCTCTAGGCCCCCACGCAGCCTCGGTGGGTTGTGCAGGTGTCTCCCGGCTGCGCTCACCGTTGCATCCCAAGTAACGTCCAGCCTTGCTGGTCTCGAGAAAACGGCGCGTTGATTCGGTTCCCAGACGCGTCTTGGAGCTGGTGAGGGCTCGCAGGAGAGGGCAGGCACGCGCCTTCTGCAAGACGGCGGGGCCGCGCGTGGCGGCCGGGCTGTGGAGACTGCACCATTTCCCTCGCCCTGCGGAGAGGTGTGGTCGGAGCGAGGGACGCCAGCCGCCCTCGCGGCTGCAGAGCAGCCCTTCTCACCAGGTCGGGGAGAGGCTGCATTTGCCTCTCGGTGCCGCGGCAGCTTGGCCCTCGCGGCTGGTGCGCTCTGGCCCGCGTGCAGGTGTGCGCGCCTGGGCGCTGGGCCGCCGTGAGTTACGGGCGCCGCAGAGGCTGCCCGAGGGCCCCACCCAGCTCGGGGGCGCAGTGGATTATTCGGCAGCGTTCTGGCTGCCAGCCATTGCTCCGGCAGGGAGAGCTCGCCCGCGGAGCTCAGAAACCACCTGAATTGCTGGGCGGGCGGTGGAGACCGATTTCTCTCCGATTTCCTCTGCAAAATGGCTCACGCCGCTGCTTCTATTAAAAAAGTTCGAGAGGCTGAACTGGATGACAAGGAAAAAAATCTGGAGAGAGAGAGGAAAAAGCGGAAAATCCCCAGAGACCGCATGGAGAGGAAGAGAAAGGTATGGGCCGCGTCGCTTTCACCTCCCTGGGCCTTCTGCAGGAGCTCAAAACCCGCAGGTTCACCCTCCGTGCATCCGCCCTGCAGCACTGCCGAGCTCAGCTGCAGCCCGGAGCTCTGCCTACGTTTGCTGCATAGGGAGGACATATGCCTGAGCGGGGGATTTCATTCGCTTTGACTAAGTCAAGCAAAATGTGCTTTCGCTTCATGTTTCTCTCCCTTTCCCCTTCCTCAGTTAAATTCGTTTGGTCTCAGAAGCAGGTGTTTTATCCCTCCAAGCCGTCCTGAGACTGGGCGGAGAAGCGGGAAGGGGTTGATTTATGGCTGGAGGTCGAGGTATTTTCCTCATCCCTACCACTTCATCATTAGCCGCCTCACTGTGTATTTGGTAGAGAAATCTGGGTGAGAATAAACCAAAGGTTTTCTGTGCTCTTTTCCTTTCTGAAGATGACATTGTTCTATGTGCAAAGCACCAAGAATATTGGTGCAGCGAGCTGTGTTTCTGCATTTGTAAAATTCTTTCTTATCTGTTTTCTAACATTACTCCTGTACATTTCTGAATATGGCAATTAAATTAGTACATGTTAAAAAGGGAGAAAATGTCGATTCTCTTTGCATTAAATTATAGAATCGTCTCTTTTTCTCCCTTGAAAACATTCATCTTTAAAATATAATCCTCTGAGTTGACGGTTCTGACACGCTCCTCAAGCCAGTGGTCTGTATCTTTAAAGGAAGAAGTTCTATGTGAATGGTTTAATTAACAAAATAGGTCACTGAATAATTTCAGAAGATCATAAATGGCATATTATATTAACAGAGCATAAAAATAGGGGTTTGTACACAAGCTGTTGTTAAACATAGCTCTGGGATTAGGAAAGCACTAGGGATCCATATGCTTAGTAATCCATTTGGTAATCTATTTGCTGGATGCCTCCTTCTCTCTGTTTGTCTCCCTGTCCCTCTCTCCCTTTCTCTCTCTCTCTCCATCCTCCCTCCTTTCCTCTAATAGATGACTTTCCCTTTGCATTTTGGAGATACTAGCTTGGCCTTGACTTTGGAAAGATATTCCGGCTCATGTTGAGCTGAGCTGCTCTGCTACGTATGGATTTCAGTTTTACTAAATCACTACTGGTTAGATCAAATGATTGTTACTGTGCCACACAAATACAAGGGCAGTATGTAGTGATTTCCTTTCTGAAAAATGTTTAATGTTGTTTGTCTTTTTTAAAGGCCTTGCTTCGAGGACTCACTCATTCTGTCCCTGTAGTATCAGAAGTCTTACTGACCATTTTTGTAGGGATCGGCTTCCTTCTTGACAGCTTTTGCAGTTTTGTTTCTAATCTCCTAAGTAGATTACTACATACAGCACCTTCCTGGGCCGGGGAGTTAGCTCAGTGGTTCTGGCACCTGTCTTGCAAGCACAAGGACCTGGGTTCGATCCCTGGTAACCACATACTATTCTGGGCGTGGAGACTCACACCCAGCAGCAACCAGTACCACATACCACAGTGCCGGGCGTGGTGGCTCATGCCTGTAATCCCAGCACTTGGGAGGCAGAGGCAGGAGGACTGCTGTGATGTGAGTTTGAGGCTGAGCTCAGGGCCAGCCTGAACCACAAAGTGAGACCCTGTCTCCAAAAAAAAAAAAAAAAAAAAAAAAAAGCACCTTCCTGCGTTTATATCTTTTACTCTGCAAACAATATATTATTTCTTAGCCAAGAGTGCCTTTACAGCATCCAGTTGTGGCTTAGCAACTTACCTAGCTAGAATCCTGTGTGTGCACCGGAACTGTTTGTTCTTACTCATTTCTGAATGTGATCTGAAGATATTTTGCTTCTATACCTTGTCAAAACCGAAAGATTGTATCATTGAAGTAGAAAAGTGCCAGTAATTGTTGAGAAATTCATTTGCTTCGATGCCTGTGTTACTTCAGATGGAATCCAGCAGTGAAGGCAGAATCATTGGTCAATCAAGCCTTCTATGACAGCATCGTCCAGAGCTAGGGACCATAAAGCTAGAACCAGCAGAATTTGTGGGACTGAAGACATAGGTGGTATTTGTCCCTGTTCTTCTCTGTCTCTCTTTTTTTTAAACACACATCCATTTCTCCTCCGTTTCTTGTTGTGGGTGTATATGAGTTACATGGACATTTATACTTTAGGAAAATACTTGCTTAAAGAATGGATGTGTTTTTGAGCTATAGCAGGTTTATTTTAGTTTATTTATTTATTTTTTTTAGGTTTTTTTTGAGACAGGGTCTCGTTTTGTAGTTCAGGCTGGCCCTGAGCTCAGCCTCAAACTCACATCACAGCAATCCTCCTGCCTCTGCCTCCCGAGTGCTGGGATTACAGGCGTGAGCCACCACACCCAGCACTATGGTATGTGGTACTGGTTGCTGCTGGGGTGAGTCTCCACGCCCAGTATTGTTATGTGGTTTCCGGGGATCAAACCCTGGTCCTTGCGCTTGCAAGACAGTCACTGGAATTACTGAGCTAAATCCCTGGCCCTATAGCAGGTTTATTTTTAAAACAGACAACCATTCAATCATCCCTCATATACCCATATATTCACTTGACTTGGTTTTCAAATTTAATATGAGAGAAGAAAAATCTATCTCATTATTTATTATTCTTTAAGGTATATACAGTGATAACTTATGAAGAAATACAAAGGGAGGATTGCTTACTGTTGGTGTTCTAGAATACTAGCTCCAGAATATAATTAAAAAAATTATCATTTTAAAATTTTTCTTGGTTGCATTTTATAATCAGAAGGGAGTGGATAGGTTGTGAGGATAATTAGGAGCAATATGTGAATAGTTTTCCTGTCTGTTTGTAAAGCTTCTTGCCAATGAACCTGCTCACTTGAAAATTCAGATTAGACCCACTCCAGTGCAGATCAAAATTAATTATAGAATCTGAAAAATTACATAGGCTGATTTTGAAAGGTTATTATTTTTGGTCAAAGTATAGATACTGATTTTTAAAATGAATGAATTAAACAGGCTTTCACTTGTACTACTTTGGAGTATTCTCTTATAACTTGATTAATTAAAATAATATTTGTTTTATTATTTTGTATTCCATAAAATATATCTAATTCATTTTAATGATTCTTAAATTTGAATTATGCTTTTTGCCTGACTATAACCCCTATATCATATTGTCAGTGGCGTAGCTTTAGCAAATAACCATCTGTATATTAGGGGATCTAGTATCAACCTCCTTCTTTTCTTAAAAATAATATGTTCAACCATCCTTTAGCAATAATCTGAACATGTATCATATAGTAACATTAAATATCCATTATAGCAGTGTCATACTATGTAGCACTAGAATGAAACTAAACTGTGAGCAGACAGAGCAATGTTGAGATTAATTGAAAGAAACTAATTTGTTTGCTCAAAAGAGAACATTGATTTGATTGATGCAAGAATAAGAAGATATTTCTGTTTCAATTATTAACTTCATATTAATTGAAGCCATTTCTTTGCATGTCCAATCTCTAGTTCTTATACTGAGTTTAATAAGTTTAGCTTTGGAAAGGACAGAAAAAGAATGTTCAAGCAATTGTCATACTTCTCACAAACTGGTAAGCATTCTAGAAAGCAGGTTCAAGTATAATATTCTTTCTACAGTCATATACTATTTCTCAGTGATGGTGAGCCTACCCACTGGTTTACATTTTATATTTTTTAATTCTTATTTTTATTAATAAATGTTTTCAGCTCCTGATGATCACATCCCTCATGAGAGTTGACACATGTCCATAACATATGTTAACTCTTTTTCAGTTCTCTTCCTCCCTCCCTCCCCCTTCTAATTTTTCAAATTTGGAATAATAAGTAGTCACTAGGGAATGGGTAAAAGCCCAAAATAATTGCATGTTTGAAAATAAATTGTATTTTTAAAATAATCTTCCTCATTTAAACTTAGGGTCACCATGAACTTTTAAATTTATGCTCCATTTTTCAGGTTGACTGAACCACTCTTAAATCCATCATGACTCTAATAATCCCTAGAATCATATAAAAAACAATTTATAAAAACTATTTAGCATCTTGATGATTAAAATTTTTTCTCATTATTTTCTTTTATACTATTGAAATAACAGTATTTATATTTTCTGAAAAATATTTATGATAATTCATTAGATACCAATTAGATCTCATGCCTGACATTTCTATCTAATCTTAATAGTGTTTCTGCATATGAGTTATCTCCATTTCACAGAAAAGTGACAGAGACACAGAAGGCTACGACTTCCATAAAAATACACAACTAATACCTGGCAGAATTAGGATTTGATCTCTTACTCTCTCTGTCTCCAAATTTCATTTCTGAGGAAAAAGGGCGTATGATTCATTAGTTTTGCACCAGTGGTGAATACTATAAATAGAGTAATTTAATTTATTAATGATCCAACTTATTTACCTCAAAAATGTCTTTCTATAGCTGAAAGAAATTCAGACTGTGAGAATAAATTAAATAATGCATTTGAGGGAAAAGTATATAAATTTTATGATATTATTATAGTTGTACCAAACTTTTGCAAGATTTCTTGGAATATTGAGTATTAGAAGTTAACATCTTCTTAATTGTGTTGGCAAAGATAGTGTTACATTATTATTGTTTTTATTAGTTTATAAGGACTTCAAAATGTATCTGGGTATTTCTATTTGTTATGCCAAAAGATGATTTGCATAGTGTTAAGTAGAAAATAAAAGCAATCTTTCTCCCATGCCCCTTTCATTGAATTTCACAATGAAAGCTTCTGATCCACTCTTTGCTTTGCTTTGATATACTTATAATCCTTACTTCCCAGAAAGTGAGCTATGGTCTGGGTAGCAGTGAGGGCAACCTATGGCACACATGCTGAAGCTGTCTATGGGAGCCCCAAAAGGTTCACATCAGGGGTCTGCAGTAAACTTGGGGACACCCTCCATGGGATCCTCATCCATTTTATTTAATTAAAGGAAATTAGAATACTAATTGAGCTGTAATAGATATCTCACCAAGACTTTTCATTTACAGTTCAAGAGAGGAATGTTACCTATAGCTTTTGAATTGCATTATAAAAATGAGATGTAAATTCGCAATCCTTCCTTGCTTCCCTTGGTTTCGAGCACTTGAGGTCACTATGATGTGAGTGTAGTCTAGAAATATGGTTCCTACTTGTCACATTAGGTACCCTACTGGGTACTGTGGTGCAGTCTTCTACCATCTCACTCTGTCCTGCCCAAGATGTGAGCCATCCCTGTGTGTTGCCTGTCTACCTTGTATTCAATCCCTGCTGTTACTTAGTAGATTTGTGGTTATCATGAGACTGTTATTTTATCAGAGTTCTTGTCTTTGGGACATCCTTTCATTTACTAATGGCCCCAAAATACAAATGTTGTGATAACAGTTCAGATATGCCAAGATTCTTTCAAAAAGGTGAAAATATAACAAGATATTTTGAAAGCTCATATTCACATAACTTTTATTACAGTATGTTGTTGCAACTATTCTATTAGTTATTGTTAGTCTTTTATTACATCTACATTTTTTGAATTTTTTTTTAGAGATAAGATCTTGCTTTGTAGTTCAGACTTTCCCTGAACTCACTGTGTAGCCCAGGCTATCCTTGAACTCACAGCAATCCTCCTGCCTCTGCTTCCTGAGTGCTAGGATTACAGGCATGAGCTACCATGCTCAGCTATTACATCTGCTTCTTACATTAAACTTCATATATATATATATATATATATATATATGTGTGTGTGTGTGTGTGTGTGTGTGTGTGTGTGCGCATGCAACTCAAAAGCTATAGGTAACATTCCTCTCTTGAATTGTAAATGAAAGAGATATCTATTACAGCTCAGTCAATATTTTAATTTCATTTAAATATATTGGATGAGGATCACATGGAGGGTATCCCCAAGTTTACTCCACACCATGATATTTATAAATATAAATATATGAAAAACAGCTTACAGAATGTCTGGTACCATCTACAGACACTCTACATCTACACTGGCATCTTGAAACATATCTTTACCCCGAGATAATCTGAGGCCAATAGATGTGTGAAACATATTGACAAGCGCTACCTGCCATTCCTTAGACTATGTCAACCCTGCTATGTTGGGGAGAGTGGGTAGGCTTACCATCACTCCTACCCCTTAACACTTAGCCAAGAATAGTGTACACACAGGTTTCTGGGAACTAAACCAAGCCAGTGTGATTAAAAATACAAATGACAACAGGATAGCATGGACTGGGACTATGCATTACATTTTAGAATTCTACAAACATCGAAAATTCCCATAATCATTTTTTAGGACCTACATCAGATTGTCTTTATGTAACTTTCAGGACCATCTTCATCAATATATTGGTATTTCCAGCAACCAAGGTAGCACAAGATAGCTTGGTGAGTTCTTGAATCTGGACAGATTCCTTTTTCATGTTCTAACACTCACTTTTAAGTGAAAATTTAAAAGTTCTACTGATTTCCTTTTCCCATTTGAGTCCCCCCCACCAAAAAAAAAAAAGTTCAGGGATACTTGTTTTAAAAGCTTCTATACCTTTTAAGTTCCACTTTTCTGTTTTAACAAGCCTTTGAACCCCTTTTCATAGCTTAATTCATAAACCTTTTCTTTGCTAAAATACTTATCTTTATATAAGCGACTTACACTATTAATGTCACTGTTCCAAAGCACTATAAATCTGAGTTTTTATTATTAGTTTTTAATTATAAAGAGTCTCTTTCCGACACTGAGTGGGAGACTAACCACAGCTTAGGGTTAATAGCTGTCAAATTTGTGTCATTATGGCAAAAATAGTCCTGATTATATGGTTTGAGCTAAGTTTTAAAGAAGACTTTTGAAAGAAAGAGAAAAATCTCAATTAATAAAAACCACTATGAGCTTAGTTTATTTTTGGAATCTAAAGCTTTATACACAACCCAATTACAGTGTTTTCTTTTATGTTCTACTAGTCTGAGTTCATCTAAATGTTTTCATTCTTTAAAAACCAAAATTAATTTATTGGTGATCTTTATTACCAAATTTATAATTTTTTAGATATGTAATTCCTTGAGTGGGTAAAATTAATGATATTCACAACATATTTTTGACACCAGAAAAAAAATGCTTAAGGTGTTTTCAAGAAATATTGCAGTAGTGAAAATATGAGGGAGTTAAGAATTCTATTCATAACACTGTCGATGATGTTTTTATTTTTTCTTATTCCATTCTTTTTATTTTCTTATTTTTTAGACAGGGACTTTCTTTGTAGTTCAGGCTGGCCCTGAGCTTACTATGTAGTCCAAGCTACCTCGAGCTCACAGCAATCCTCCTGCCTCTGCCTCTAAGTACTGGGATTATAGGTGTGAGCTATCATGCCTGGCATTTGTGCCATTCTTTTTAATATCTATTTCTCAAAATATTTTCTCCTCAGATAATAATTAGTTTTATTCACAGCGACAAAGACAGTATTATTAAAATAAAGACTAGTGTGAGGTAGGTGCCCTACACGAGTTCTGAAAGTTTGCATACATTGCTAGTGAAGTCATCACTTACTTGAGTGTTGTTCTTTTGCTCGAAGGTGAGTCGTGATTTCAAATTATTTTTTTTTAATTGAAATCTTTATTGGTACATTACATATAGGCATCATGATTGCACTCCACAATGGGGATTTGTACCAGTATAAGACACAACTTAATTCTCATTTTTTCCCATAGCCCTACCACCCTACCACCCCCATACATACATAAAATTTGTTTCCTTTCTTTTTTGTTATAATCTCATTATTTTTCTCCCTTCACCCTATTTCACTTTGAGTATTTTCTAGAATTGTATGTTATATATTGTGAAATAGAAAATACTTAAATTCTTCATGTAGAAATCTCATCAGAGTCATCTGGCTCTACATCATTTGTAGCAAGACAGAACCTTGGGATGGTGGGGACAGAAAGCAGACCTTAATCTGTGTATTTTTAAAGCTATCTGGTGATTTCAGCCAAGACTAGAAACAAGTAGAATATCCTCCATCAACTCACACTTCACTGAGTCTTGGACAGTGAAACTTTTACTTCTCCTAAGAAGTATGACTCTAAATTGCCAGAGGGAAAAACTTTTCATGAGTGGATAGGAGACATTCTGTCAACATTCTGAAATTTTAATGTACTCTACATTTAACCAGTTCATTCTAAACATGGAGAGAAGGAAGCTAGAGTTTAAAATATATGTTGAAAGGTATCACAAGCTATAGTTCAACTGCCATTCCCCTAATGAGTTAACCTTCTGGAAGGATATTTGTGTGCTCCTGAGTTTTATATAACTAAGTAGAAAGAGTTTGGCATTTATCTTTATTGAGTTTTTGAAGGAAGGCTCTAAACTAGTTTTAAAGTTGTCTTCAGCTGGTTCTGCAGTTTTGAACAAACTCAACTAAATATCTTAGGGGTTGAATTGGTGATTGTAACTTCAGGATCACAAATCTTTAGCAATGTCAGGACTTTTCCAACAAGCCAACAATGACCTTTTGCTTCTTGTGCTTGACTTTGGTCGATATTTTCAGAATTATATAAAGTGAATTGAATGTAGTAACAAGGAGGGAATGAACTAGTTGTAGATAAATTATCTTGAGCTATTACTTTGTGAAATTACTACATCAACTTGAAAGTCTTTGGTTTGGTTGGTTGATTTGTAATTTTTTGGCATGAATATTTTACCAACTGCTCTTTCACAATTTTCTTGGTTAACTACAGCTTCTAGGCTAGCCAGAGAGAGTTGTACAGAATTCTGGGATGGTCTTTTTAGTACTAGACTAAGTCAGACTCACTGATTTCCATAGCAGCCATTAGAGGAAACTCTTCCACTTCATCCTTTAGGATTTGTTTGTATGCAACTGAGCTTTTTCTTTAGATGTACCCTTTTTCTGTACATTGTTACTGTGTTGGTTATACCTTAGGAAATGCCTCAGTAGAAAATAACAGAAGCCGGATTAAGGAAAAGAGATACCATGGTATAACAGTTAATCTTGGTTGTCAAATTGATTGGTTTGCAAGATACTGGAGATTAGTAAAGAATAATTCTGGGCATGTTGCCTTGAGGACTACATGGTTCCTGGCCTCTTCCCGTCTCCCTCTTCTTCATGAGTTGCTTCCTGGCTGCTATAAGGTAGCAAATTTTCTCCACCAAGCCCTTTCACCATGAGGTTTTGCTCAGAGCCAGCTAACTTCTGAAACTGTGAAACAAATAAAATCTCCCACCTTTAAGTTGTATAGGTTGAGTATTTTTCCCATCGATGGAAAGCTGACCAATCCCCAGAGTAAAATGACTAATATAAAGATACTGATCTAATTAGTTTATTTGGTTGTAATAACATTACATCACACACACATATTTTAAATATATTTTTGTTTTGCATGAAATTACCAATTTTATTTCACTTGCTTATGAATTGTTCATTAAAAAGCTGATATTAAAATTAACTTGACCTATCCCTTTGTATCTAAGTGATTAATGAAGAGTTTCCAAATTTTCTCGGGGGCACAATTTAACCTCTAGGCTAATTTTTGCAAAAATAAATTATATGAAAATTGCAAAGATGAACTCTAAAAACATTTTTATTAATATAAAAATCAACTATTAATACTGCATTTCAATTCAAGCTTAGTTTCTAACTCTTCCAAGATATGGATCAGAAATTGAGGTAGTTCTAAATGATAAATAAGAGACTAATTTTGTAAGTAATAATTACATTAAAATGTCAGAAGCTAATAAAGCTGTATAAAAACAAATTGAAGAGATCTATGCTTAAGATTCTGTTTGTGACCTTGGGTAAAAAGTGACCTGACTTCAGTTTTTCAGAGTTATACATTGATGAAGACTTGAGATCTGTTAGAATTATTTCCATTGTGATATGATGCTATTTTATTTTTAACTGTATCTTTGCTTCCTTTTGCTATGTATGAGATAATTTTGTGGGGTTTTCAAGTTTTTCATTTTTCAAAATGAATTATTTTGAGCTCAGACACACTCTCCTCCTCTTAGGAACTCATAGACCCCATAAAATGATGGGAACTTTCAACTTTCTTGATAACAAGATCAAATATCATTTGCTCCATTAAGATAGTCGGTTGTCTATTTTTGTATATATGATGTAAATATGCTTTAATAAGACTTACCTGAAAGATGGAATAATGGAAGGAAATAGTTCCTGTTGTGGTACTTGAAATTTTCTGTAAGTTACTAAGCTGGTGTATATATAGAAAATGAAGTAATTACGTGAAGCTGTGTGGTGGTTTTGTATTTCACATACCGATTTAAGTCATTTGAAGGAAGAAGTTTCTTGCAGTTCCTTATTTTCTCCTAAGTACTAATACCAGCACTTAGAAACCCACAAAGAAATATCATGGTGCTGTTCATTTCACAGAAATCCAGTGACAGTAATGGTAGTTGACTCTGAAATTCAGGTGCTATAATGTTAGGACCTCGTAAACAGTTGAAGATATCTCAGTAGTTCCCAAACTATTCAGCCCTACAGCTTGGTGGAAATAAAAAATCCCTTGCATCCTTTTGGGAGTCGTAGTATTGACTTCTTCCTTATTTATGGCTTCTGCCTTATACTGGGCCAAAATGCTTAATTAAACCATGTCACATTCTAAAATGACTGAAAGTGATGAAGTGGATCGGAATATGTGAAAGCGACAACTCCCTTGAGACTAGAGGTCCCTTGGGAAAGGAGGAGCTGTAGCTCAGGGTGATCACCTAGGAACCCTGGGGTGTCATGTGGGCTCTGAGGGACAGGAAACAAGGCCTGAGTGTGAGCAGAGAGAAAAAAGCCATCTGTGAAAGCACAAGTCATGACAAAGGACAGGGAGCCAACACCAATCCCTGACTTCACTTTACTGAATCACGTCAGGGCTTTGTGTGAAGTGAAGGACACATTCCCAGTCATCCAACACAGACAATATTTCAGAACTTTTTAGTTTTATGCAAGAAAACACCACTAATGATAGAATAGAATTTGTAGCAAGGCAATAACATAAATATTAGCCAATGAAAGAAGCTCGATAATTAAGATACTGGTCTTTTTACTAACATAATTGGACCTCGTACATCCTTCTGGGAGCCTTCTGTGTTGTTTTCTAGAGTAAACTGGGGGAGAGCTTATGAAAATTTTAGTCATGCCAACGATCTTTGATATCCAATAGAACTTGATTTTTAATTAGAAAACTCAGATAATTATACTTTGTAATTTTACTCACATTTTTCACTTTGAGCCAAGCAGAGGCTTTTCAAATTATAATTGTTTTATTTATTTTCCTTGTCTTGGTTAAAAATTTTCCACACTTCATTTTCCACCAAACATTTTCCAATTGGATTAAGAATATCAATTGAATAATCACTGTGTATTTTAACTTGAATGTGGAAAAGATGACTGAGTTAAAATTATTTATTCCTATTTACAAATAGGTGTCAAAATTAACATTAGTGGAGAAATTAAAGTCCAATTCTAGATTAGGTGTACTGGGATAGCTTTTTATGTTTGAATGGCACTGGACTTGGAGAACAGCTTAAGTTAGCCTTCGTTTGGAGAATAGCTCCAAGTGTGGCATCAAAGTTGGTGAGCATGGTGTGATCCAAGTAGAAGGGAGATAGGGGTTGAGAATAAAGTTGAAGGGTTTTCAAATCAAGGAAGATGTAACTTAGTTTAATAGGGAAAAAACAACTGTGGAATATTTTCTGATAAAGAAAGCTGGTGGAGGAAAGCCAGGAAGGTCAGCTGGGAGATTCTGACAGCAATTGGATGAAGATAAACAGAGCTTGGCACTCAGCTAATAATAGATACACAAGGAGAGAATAAAAATGACTTTAAGGGTATATGTTCCAGTGGTATTAAAATAGTAGTCACCAGAAACTCATTTCATGTGTGTTTCTGGGGAAAAAAAATTCCTTTATAAATGGAGAGTTTGAAATGGTGGCAGGATGATGTTTCTCTTATAAATTCAAAGAATTTTCAATGTGAAAGATCAATAAATAATGTCACATTTTTCTGTTCTGGTATATTAAAAAAGTATGAAAGTTAGACTTGGAAGTCATTAATTTATGTGTTAGGCCCACCAAAAATTGGACATTTTATCCTTGGCCTCAGTTTTCTTATCTGTATATCTGAGTTAAAAATGACACTTATACACATATATGAGTAAACTATATATACAAGAGTATATATCTTAATAAAATATATATGAATAGTAGTTATAATGACTAAGAAACAACTCTAGCTTGGAAAGTTCAATGCACATGGTAATATTAGTTATAGCAACAGATGTTTTCCTTTTATGTAAGAAAAGGAAAAAGGAATGCTGAGAAAATGATGGAGCCATGGGGATCCCAAAGGTCATGACTGACATGGAGAAATTTGACTGGCACATAAATCCTAAAGGTAATAGATTGTAACCCATACATTGACACAAGTCTGTTTGAATGGAGATAACCAACTGAATTACAGAATAAGTAAGTGGAAATTCCAATAAACAAATCAAGAAAAATATGTAAATTATAACTAAGATAAGGGTAAATAGCCTAACTTGCATTCAGATTACTAGAAGCTTTATTTTTTTCCAGAATTAATAATTAGTCAGCAATAACCAAGTTTGTTTACATCGTCATGGAGGGAAAATAACTGAGAGAGTTGCCTTATCTAATTTGCAATGACGTTTGCTCTTATTTGGACCTAGACACATTCAGTAAAGAAGGCTGTGCTATACAGTTGGCATTTTAAAGGTTTATTTTACAGATAAAATAAAATGAGAAATATGTAACAGTATTGTTTGAGTTTTTTGGGGGTGGTATTTTAAAATATATATGTACATCTTTTATCTAAGGTAATATTTGAGAAAATGGCATCTCCAAAGATCAGATGATATAACCAAAGAACTATTTTGTTCATGACAATGTTGTGTTTTTTAACTATCAGAAGTTGGTCTTCATTAGTCATGCATTTTATTGAACATTGCTGCCTTGATTTATAATCAACCGTCTTGGCACTGATATGAAGCATTCCTGACTTTTCCATTTATTTTTGATTGCTTTTTGGGTAAAATGTAATTGAAAAGTTCCTTATTGGGGGAGAGGCGTTTAATAGATGACAATGTCATTTTTGCTAATGACATTAAATATATATTTAAAATGACAACTATAACATTTATTGAGAATCCTCTACCTCCTTGTTGCTTTAAAAATTATTTTATTTAGTTTAAATTATGTGAATAACTCTATTCTTCCACATCTTTTTTGTTGCTAACGTTGGCCATAAAGCTCAGTAGTCTCTGGGTAGAGACTATTTCTGTATAACAAGGATCTCTTTTGGTACTTTGAACTCAGACCATTAAAGTTAGCTTTCTTTCTAATTTTTCTGCTCACTCTGTAGTC
The DNA here is from genome assembly GCA_004026965.1 of Petromus typicus. Classification (NCBI taxonomy): domain Eukaryota; kingdom Metazoa; phylum Chordata; class Mammalia; order Rodentia; family Petromuridae; genus Petromus; species Petromus typicus. The sequence goes on along the minus strand of PVIR01000107.1, from coordinate 251,285 downwards.
ATTCCATGAGCAGGCTGTTTTCCTTATAGACATAGCACTTCACTGTCAGAGAATCACTCCCTTGGCTGCTCCCAAAATTTGTACTGTTTCTCATTTTAATTAACTTTCCCAGCATGACAAACTCAGCAGTTTTTCTTCCTTGTTCCTTTGTCTTTAGTATTTCACTTGCTTACCTCAATTTTTCTTGATAAAGTATTGAAATATGCAATATCTAAATGTTCAATTATAATTAAGTGTATAAGGATCCTACCTTTTCTCACACCTTGTGTAATGCACAAGGAATCATGACAGTGCCTGCCAGGAATCATGACAGTGCCTGCATTGAAGCTGTATAAGTGTTCTCTACATAAACAACTTAGTGGTGTAATGGAAACTGGAAGTATTTATCTTGGAGGACTTTACATATTTTCCTATAGCCTGTGCCCTTGAAAGGTTTTTTTTTGTTTGTTTGTTTTTTTTAACACAGAATCTCTCTTTGTAGTTCAGGCTGGTCCTGAGCTCATTCTGTAGCCCAGGTGAACCTCAAACTCTCAACAATACTCCTGCCTCTGCCTCCAGAGTGCTGGGATTATAGGTGGAAGCCTCCATGTCCAGTATTCCCTTCAGAGTTTTAATGTTCAAGACTAGAACTGCACCCTGCTTGGAATTGCCAGGTGCCCTGATGGTATGGGATTTGTGAGGCTATTCCTGTACATATTGTGCACAAATTTGTTTTCTACATCATATCCTTATTGTCTAAGAGATAATAGCTGTCATACTTATTGTGAACATCCAGTTGCTATTTATGTTCTTAGACTTATTGTTGCTTTTTCTACCTAGTCAGATTGAGAAAGTGAAATTTTCTTAGGCAGCCTGTAGATTGTGCTAAGCATCTATAAGATCAGAACTTTAAAGATTTTGTGAACAGCTAATCTCACTTTTTTAAATTAATGAGAACATTGAAAATATTGTAAAGAATGGAATAAAAAATCTTCTAGAAAAATACTTTTTGGCTTTGAATCTTTTATATTTAAATATTTTCCTATTTACAACTTCAAGTCACAGAATAAATTGAACATTATAAAATTTTTAAATTAATCATTTTCTAAATTATTAATTCTTCTGGCTTGCAGTCTGAGGAGAAGAAAATACTGTCTCAAGGATGGTTTTTAATGTTTGATCTACTGATCAATCAAAATTAAATGTTATAAAATGGAAAGAACATCTTTCAGTGGAATTGAAATTTTAAAATGTCAGTGGTCAATGGAAGCTATAACACTCTTATTGATAATCCTTTTTAAGAAAGATTTTAGGACAAAAATAAATCATCATGACATCTTTCCTGGCCAACCAAATAGAATGTGACATTTGTGTTTAATAAAATGTGACAAAACTGATTAGAACATTGCCATATAGTCTGAGCTATCAAAATATAAAGTCACAAAAAATTTTTTTTATAGGAATAGGAACTTAGAAATTCCAATTTCAAGCATTGGAAGCATTCTGTAATGAAGCCAGGCCTGGTCCTGAATCCCTGTTTGGGCACTACCTGTCATTGACCCACCCAGTTGATCTTTGCCGCCCATCTCAAGTCCCTCTTGCCCTAGATGTCCCTGTGGGGAGCCAGCCCATTTCTCAAGCTTCTCCCACCCAGGCGCCACCTGTGTGGGGTCTAGACCTGCCACTTTGTTCTCCCTGACCGGAGTGAGGATGAATGACAGAGACAGACTCAGTTTAACCTGTGGGCAGCCAGGGGGTACTTCTTTCTACTAGGCGGAGGAAGCCCCACCTGTGATTATCTTACCTTTATTTATGCAAACACGGGCACAAGCAATGGGTAATACAAGATTTATCTGCTTTCTGGTGTCCATTAGCACATTCTCAGGTAAGCAGCCTAACCTCAAGTGTCTTAACTTTCCCCTACACACTGCAGGATACATTAGGTCCTGAGTGCAGCCTTTCTCCTTTGTGCCCATAGAAGAGGCCACTGAGGTGTCACTTCTCTAAGGAGGCTCATTGTTTCAGAATACACAATCAGTGCAGTTAGACATGTCTGATTCATTGCTGAGTGGCGAGGAAAGCTGTCTGCTGAGTGCTTCACAGGGCTGTGGACCACGAAACAAGCTTCTCTGAGTACTGACTGTAGATTATTACTGCGATGTAGTTTTGCATTTCTGCACTTGCTGTACTCTTGGTGTCTGAACTATAAAAGTATTTATAGCATTGAAAGTTAGACATATTAGAGTAAAGATGCCTATTAAAACAAGGATTGGACAGAAGAAGGAAGTGAGTGTCATGGATTAGAGGTGATGTCAGGATGTGGAGACCATCCAGGGGTCATGACAATGGAGAAGGTAGATGTGACTGGAAGGGCAGGGGTCTGCTGATGATGTCAGAGTGGGAAACAGGGGGGCCTGAAATGGAGCACACAGAACAATTTTTTCAGTGGAGAAAATGGAATGAAAATAAGTTTGTATGACAGAACATAGCATCTCACCGATCCAGGGTGGCCAAGCCACAGCTCAGGGTGTGTGTGGGGGCCTTCCTTGTCAGAAGGGCCCATTGTACTCCACAGAGTGACCACTGTGCATTTCTGCTGCTAGCACTGATCACTTTCCACCATTTGAACCGCCATGCACACCTGGGAGCATCATACTGTGGATCGTCTCCTCCTGTCTATAAACTGTCTTCTACTTTGTGGCGAATGCTGCTCTTACAGCCTTTTACATGCTGCTCTTTTCATTCCTCCTCATCTTTTGATCATTGATAATAGATTCTATGCTTGGACCATTTCATAACAAAATCAAGCAGGTGAAAAACTAGTCACACAGGAGCTAACAGAACATCAATGAGGACAAAACCAAACATTTAGTAGTAACTGGATAGATTCCTGCAGATTGTCATTTATAGAGATTCATCAAAGTATCTTTGTGTATACATCAGGAATATTACAGGTTGCCTCTTTTTATTTAAATGATGTGTTCGGGGCTGACACGTAGTGTTAAATATTTATGGGATAAGTGAAATGATTGTAGAAACCAATCATGTTTACATGTGTGAAGAAATAATTTTATTATTCATTTATTCAGTAATTAATTATGAGTGTTTGCTAGACAGAGACACTGTCAGGAGTATGAGAGACAAACTGACAAGAAACTAAAATGTGTGCCCTTGTGTGCCCACAGTGTGGTGAGGGAAGCCGTTAAGCAAAAACAATTACAATACAAGGAATGATCATATGATGGTTCTAGGTCTGTAGCAACTCTCTGCAGAGCTTGGGTGAGTAACGTAAATATTGGGGGATGAGATAGGTGGTCCATGGAGAGGCCTAGTCATTAATCAAAATCCAGAAGAGATTATAAAAAGAAGGCAACTAGGAGATTATGAGTAACAGAATGAGGGGAGTCAGATCTATAGCACATTAAAAAACTTGACTTTCATGATGAAGACTTAGGGAGGGCTCTAAATATTTCTAAGCTGCAGAAAGGTCTCACTGGCTACTGCGTAGAGAATGGATGGAAGGACAGCAAGGTTTGAAGCAGAAACAGAGGCAAAGGGAAGGAAAATTAAAACTGCAGCCCTGGCTATTTGGGAAAGCAAACTTTAAAAACTGCAAAAAGCTGGATGTGGTGACACACACCTGTAATTTTAGACCTCTAGGAAGCTGAGATAGGGGAAGCTTATGTTCTAGCCCAACACAGACAATTTAGCAATTTAGCAAGACCTGCCTCAAAATAAAGAATAAAAAAGGGGCTGAGGATTTAGCCCAGTGGGAGCATTCCGGGTTCAATCCCCAGTACCATCCAAAGCAATAACATAAGATGGCAAGATTTCCAGCTTAGGCTGCAAGGGAGTTAGAGCCACGGTCCCTGAGTTAGAGAAGAGTGGGCCAGGAGGAGATTCGAGGGGGATCCTGGCTCAGGGCAGATGTTCTTTGTTGACAGATGAAAGCATTCCCCAGACTTAAACATTAATTCTAAAGAACTAGTAGAAAGAAAAAAAAATTCTGAAAAATATTCTTTAATTCTTTATAAAAGAATAAAATTATAAAAAATAATTCTTTATTTTTAGAAAACACTTAATTTTTTTTTTTTTTTTTTTTTTTAAGACAGGGTCTTGCTTTGTAGTTCAGGCTGGCCCTGAGCTCAGCCTCAGACTCACATCACAGCAATCAATCCTCCTGCCTCTGCCTCCCGAGTGCTGGGATTACAGGCATGAGCCACCACGCCCGGCACTGTGGTATGTGGTACTGACTGCTGCTGGGCCTGAGTCTCCACACCCAGTATTGTATATGGTTACTGAGGGATCGAACCCCGGCCCTTGTGCTTGCAAGACAGGCACTGGAACCACTGAGCTAAAATCCCCAGCCCAACACTTAATTTTTTGAGATCTGCAGTTTCTCATATTTTCTTTGCTTCTTCCCTTCTTCCTTTCTTTCCTCCTTTCATTCACTTCTCTTCTCTTTTCTCCCTCCTTCCCTTTAGAGAAGATAAATTATATACTGACATCCCAGCAGCCTTATAAATTTTTGACTCTAAAGATCAAAACATGGAAACATTAACATATGAATCTCTTTATTGTATTTCATTATTATGCATATGGAATTTTAAAGTTCAAAATAGACAGTAGAAAAGGACAGCCAATTGCATTTTAATTCTGAGGATATCAGATTATATTAATATTTTTAGAAAAATGAATTGATACTGATTTTATATTTTTATCATTATATTCCTATAGTTTTTGATTACCTTTAAAGTGATTCTGGAGGACCAGGGATTTAGCTCAGTGGTTCCGGTGCCTGTTTTGCAAGCACAAGGATCCAGTCTTGAATCCCCCATAACCACATACCATACTGGGCGTGGTGACTCATGCCCAGCAGCAATCAGTACCACATACCACAGTGCCGGACGTGGTGGCTCATGCCTGTAATCCCAGAATTTGGGAGGCAGAGGCAGGAGGATTGCTGTGATGTGAGTTTGAGGCTGAGCTCAGGGCCAGCCTGAACTACAAAGTGAGGCCCTATCTCAAAAAAAAAAGTGATGCTTTTTCCAAAACAAAAGTAGGGCATAAGTGAAAGCTCAAAAATAATTCTCCTGTGGGCTAGGGATTTAGCTCAGTGGTTGATGATTGCTGGCGGGCATTCCAGCATTATTGTATGTGGTTACTGGGATCGAACCTATGCCCTTGCACTTGCAAGATAGGCACTGGAACCACTGAGCTAAATCCCCAGCCCCTTCATGTTTTTTTTTTTTTAAATTTTATTTATTCCTAATCTTTTGGTCACCTTCCCTTTTGCAAAAGTTCTATTTCCTCGTATCTTTTATTTTGTTCTTTAATTATTTATACTTTGAGGTTAAAATATTTTTATTTGTACATATTTGTAGTATATATGGAGTACATGTTTTTAGGACATGTTATTTATATTCATTGTCAGGAATAGCTATAGGTGTATAACACATCTTAATTCTTTTGTTCCCCCACCCCTCATTTCCCTTCCTGCTTCTTCCATCGGAAGAAGCCCTTTCTATTTACCAAAAATCTGTCACCCTATTTCCTTTTTATCTGTTTTCTTTAGCTTTTGAAGATTATGTATACTTTGGGTTTCTCATATATGAGAAGTTATGCAATATTAAAGCTTATGTGCCTGACTTACTTCACTTGGAATTCTTGTCTCAGGCTGCATCCAGGCTCCTATAGACAGGGGAAATATATCCTGCATATGGCAGTGTTCTAGATTTAAGTCTGGTGGCTCTTGATAATTCTCTTTGACCAGGGTCACAAGCAGCATGTAGAGGGGCGGTGGCCAGCTTTCTTTCCAGCTTTCTACCAGCAGTGCCCCCATCTAAGAATGGTGCTCCTTTGGACATTGGGACTTTCCCCATGAACTGGTCAACAGTTATGCTGCTCACTGTTCATTTTAAATCCATCTCAACTGAGTACTTTTCAGATTATTCCTGTCAGCTGCCTCCCTTAGTTCAGAGGTGATAATTTAGAAGAACTAATGTTAACCCAGTAAAAGTCTGTCTTAGGTTTCAAAGAGTAACTTTGAAAGCCTTACCTTTTGATTTTAATTGCTTGCCCCTCTTCAAATAAAACTTGTCAGAAGTCTTACTTTCCTAGTTAAACACTTTTCTGAGTGTTATGTATACACATTTTTATTCAGAACATGTGGGAGTGTACAATGGCTAAATTGTTTTATTCATGTTGCATTTCAAACTCCTGCTCAGTGTGATGGAACATAGACTTTATCAAATGGCCCTTTTGGCTTTGGAACTCTCACTTCTTCTTTGTCCTCTGCTAAAGTCAATGACATTTATGGAGTGCCCATTTTGTGCCAAGGCATTGTGGGGAGCAGCCTTCAAGAAACTTCACAAATTGTTGCTTCTTTCTGTTAGGGAATGTTGTCCTTGATATGCCAAAAGTCAAGAGGCAGCAGTCTGGAATGAAAATAGTTGCTGGAAGGAATGTAAAATTAAATTGATTAATTGATGTCAGCAGGCTCATGAATAGCTTAGCAATATTCATTTTGGATAGCTTGTACGAAGCATAAACAGTAAAGGTCATTTGTGCTGACCTCAAATAGAAAAGTCATGTCTCATGTTATATGGGGAATCCAGTGTGCATCCATAAATTACACAGTGTTCCTGATTGTCCAGCTATGTAACATCCAGTCAGTAAAAATCATTATGAGTTTAACTTTTGGCCAAATACATTTTATTGAACATGCTCAAATGTGGAAAAAATAGCAAGCTGCCTGGCTTCTGCACAGAATGTTCCATTTTATTCCCATAGGTCATTGATTTTCAAAGTTAGAACGTGTCCTTGGTTTCATGTGATTATGTTGGTATGGAGACCGTTTTTTGGTTTATTTGCTTTTGAGATAACGTCTCACTTTGTAGTTCAGGCTGGCCATGAGCTCACCATTGTAGCTCAGTCCAGCCTTGAACTCACAGTAATCCTCCTGCCTCTGCCTCCCGAGTGCTGAAATTACAGGTATGAGCCACCACACTTGGCACTGTGGTGTGTGGTTTCTGAGGATTGAACTCGGGACTTTGTGCTTGCTAGGCAGATGCTAGAATCACTGACCTAAATCCCTAGCCTGTCTCGGAAACTTTTGCACAGAGTAGGCTAATCAAATAGTTCAGCCAGGTCACTATGTTTGACTGAGCTATCAATCTTGAATTATGGTTGTCATGGTAAACAAAAAAACAGTGACAAGGGGGCAGATTTTAATCTGAGCACAGTATTTAAATTCAGTAAAGTAACAAATTACCATATTAATGATGACCTGTGAAATGCAAAGTGTTAACTAGGTTAGGTCAGTAATTTTCCACATGACAATTTAGATTAAGAGAAACCCTAGATTGCTTTCTTTGTTTGCATCATAGGTATTTTCTTGAATAACTCTTGTAACCTGTAGGAGAGAAAAAGCATTAAAAATCATGATTTCTGAATGAAACTCTCTACAATTTTTTACTTCAAAGACTTGTGGCAAAATACTTTTTCAAGATTTTTGATATGATTGTACTTGCCCTTTACAAATATATTAATCAAAACCTTTTAAGGAAAATAAGACCACTGCTATCCTTATGTGGTTGATTTGCAAATGTATTGTCTTAGTTATTTTCTCATTTCTGAGACAAACTCCTAGCAACTGGAAGTTAGAGGTGGAAAGGTACCTTGTAGTTTACAGTTCATAGAGGTTTCAGTTCCAAGTTGGCTGGCTCCAAGCGGGGTGGTGTGGTAGAGAAGCATCACAGAGCTGGTAGGCATAAGGCAGCAAATATCAAGCAAGGGAAAGCTGACCAGTAATAGTCTTTTTTTCCCTTTATATTAGATCCAGACTACCTGTCCCGAGAGTGAGTAGCACTGACATTCAGAATGTGGCACCCTTGTTCCTACCTGGCCCAAGCAGTGGCCATAGTCACACACCCTGAGTCTCAGCATCACATCCTCTAGATTCAGCCCCCTCTGAAAAGCCCCATGTATGACTACTTGAGGATACAAGCCATAACACATGTGTGTTGGCAAATGCTATAAATCTATCCTGCAAAGTCAGGTGTGGAGATAAAGATTATTTCCAGGAGAAAATTCCTCCACCAGCATGGGTGTCGAAAGCTGTGGTTTATCAGAGTCTCACTTTCAGGAAAGTAGAATGTGAGCAAAAAGCTCCTGGAAATTAACAAAGTTGGTCATAGGTCACAGTGGTCTTTTCATGCTCTTGATGAGTTTCCCATGGAAACAAGACTGAAACAAAGCCAGTTCATAGATCCAGAGAGCATGACCTATTCTTTCTCCCTATACATATGGTCTAAATGATGGTTGATTTCAAGTGCCTTCTCATGTGAGACATAAAATTAGACATAAAATTAGACATAAAATTTCCAGAGTAGGGAAGGACCTAGAAATCATCAACTATAACATCTGTATTTTAAAAAGGTGAAAATTGGAGGCTTGATATGATAAAAGGTTACACAAATACACACAGGTAAGTTAGTGCTAGAGCCAAATCCAAGAAGTAAGATCACCTTTCTAGATCTTCTCAAAACTCCACTGCAAGAGCTGTGAGCTTACTCTTGAAGTTAAATTATACAACTGAAAAGATTATTCTTCTTGAGTGATTTTGTAAACACTACTTTCTACTTAAAAGGTGGAACTTGTAACAGCAGTGGGTAGTTTTCAGATTTGCTGTTTTAGGGACCTGCGAAGTGGCTTTCAGAGATTACTGGTGAAAAGCTGGCCTTTGTTCCCAGTCCTTTGTCACCTTCTCTTGTGGTGAGTTGGAAACAGCAATACAGGTGAAATCATAATAGCAAAATGTCTGGGAATTTAAGGAGATACTGTAGATATGTCACATCCTGGGTGCTTTGGATTTCACTCTTTAAGTCATTTATTAAGTTCTTGTGTCTTGCTCTGAATGTGGCCAAACATGCAAATATTTGCTTTCTGAGTAATTTGTTCTAATTATTCTGAGGCATTTTTGATAACAGTGGGGACATTGTTCTGTGCTGGCAGAAAGCAAATCTCTTGTCAGATGTCCACCAAGATCTAACTGTCTATGAGCTTATTATTAAGACATGAGTGCTGCATAGAATTTGTATTTTCCCACTGGGTTATAGAACTAAGCGTGTGTTAGCTTCTGAAGTAATACTCTCTTCTGCTCACCACTAACTGTTTGGGTTCTTATCAGAAAGCACTAGATCATTGTCAATGCTTGGAGAGATTACAAATAGGAAGCAGTTGATTGGAAATTCTGCTTGCATAACTGTCAATAACTTTTGGGTAGAAGGTTTACATTTGTTCACTCAGAATATAGAAATTTCAGCATTACAAGAGGATGGGGTTTATATTCATTTCTCCTTTGCTCATTCTTGTTTAGTATGGAGCTTCATCAGTGGGCTTTGGGAACCACTGTATAATATATTTTAGGGAGCCCTAATGATAATTATCTAGGTATTATATTCAACAAGCAGAACGTTTCTCTTGGGAGAAAGAATGGGAAAATTTCTCTGGGATGAAATACAGAGAGATAAGGAAATGAATAGCTAATTACTTTGAAAAAGTATCTTCTAGGAGTGAATAGCATGTTATTTTTTTGGTTCATATGAGTTTGTTCTTTTGTTTCTTTCTCTTTCTTTTACTCATTTTTTCTTTCTCTCTTCCTTTCCTTTTCTTTTTTCTTTCTTCTTCTCCCTCAATCTTTACTCCATATCCCCCCTCTATTTCTTTTCCATGAAAACTCATCCCTAACATTATTCATATTTTTTCAAAAACTAAAAGAGATGCTTATTATACATAAGTAGATGAAATAAAAAATTTTCAGGGTTAGAGATGTTTAAATTTTTAAATCTGTTGTTTTGATGTATAAAAAGGAGAAGTTTACTTCAGTGCATCCCAATAAAATATTGATATTATGAATTATATGGCTGCTTGAGGCTGTATCTCATTTATTTCACTTATTTGACTGCTTGTGTACACAGATAGGTCTATGATAAGGCCAATGAAGGACACTAGGCATAACAGGTAAAAAGAGGAAGAGCTGATACTGGTTCTGACCTTAATTAGAAAGGTATTAAGATAGTAACGGGTTGATATAGATGTGATGCTGAATTTCAGAGGAAAATGAAATTTAAAGTGAGCTTGGGAGGAAACACATGGACATGGACTGGCTTAGTTTAAAGGGAGGCAAAAATCAAAGTCATGGCTGTGGCATGGGTAATCATGGGTAACGTGTTAATGAGACAGAGATGTGGACGAATGACTCATGTGGTTAAAGCACAGCAGAAACACTCATCTAGCACCTGGGAACATTTCTTCACCTGCTGAGCTTAAATATCCTTTCTTTTGTGTGTTCATTGAAGAATTTCAGATGTCTGCTCTAGAATGAAGTAGTTGAGGCTAGAAAGAATATTTAGCATTTGCTCCTCACACTTTCAGTTGCATTATTCCGTATTAAAGATTCTATCAGATGTTCAATTTTTATGTTTTAAAAATGATAAACTGATTCTAAAGGGAGTTATGAGAGTAACTTTCAACAGCTGGAAAAATGCTGATTTACTTCTGAATAAAATAGTGGATGTATGTTCAAGAAGAAGTACTTATCACTGTAAGACTTTATGGACTACAACCTTCTCTGGGCTCTAGGAATGCCAGAGATGAAGACAGGCAAGATCAAGGCACATCCTTCTAAAGGACTTGTAGGTACATCATTAAACATCACAGCATGAGAAGAATGTAGTTGGTTCAAGTATGTAGAACTCTCAATATCAACATTTAATGAATTGCTCATCTCATTAGGATAAAATTATCCATGCAACATGAAAGGCTTTGTTTAATGCATCTTATCATCCCACAGTCTAAACAAGTTACTGATTTGAAAGCATTGTCTTCACCCATCTTTTCTTTAAGGCTTTGCCATTTACGATGTTTAGACCCTGCTCTTCCTCAGTATGAACACAGATTGTGTAATGTGAACAGAGAATGTGCTCCTCCATGGTTGTATTCCAGTTAATTATCATAAACACAGATTAACAGACTAAAAATATTTAAAACTCATAAAACAGTTATATTAAATCATGGTACTTCTTTGGCCGTGCTGGATTACATCAACTTTTTTCTCTCTCTCCTTTATTGTATGTCTTTTAATTTGTTCTTTATTTACACATTGGTTTCTCATATAAGAGAAATCATGTGATATTTAAACTTGTGTGTCTGATTCACTTCACTTAATGTTATGGTCTCAGGTACAACCATTTGCCTACAAATGACTCAGATTTCTTCTCTTTTTTTGAGACAGAGTCTCACTTTTATAGTCCAGGCTGGCCCAGAGCTCACTATGTAGCCCAGTCTAGCCTCAAACTCATAGCAATCCTCATGCCTCTGCCTCCTGAGTGCTGGGATTACAGGTGTGAGTCACTATACCTGGCATTGTGGTATATGGTTACTGGGGGATCAAACTCAGAGCCTTGAAGATGCCAGAACCACTAAGCTAAATCCCTGGCCTAGATTTATTCTTTATAAGAGTAATACTACATCCTGTGTAAATACTACATTTACTTTATCCATTTATCTGCTGATGGTTTTATAGTCCCCTTCCAAGATTTATTATGAATGTGCTGCTGTAAACACAGATGTGTGTAGATGACTGTAATTTAATATCTTTAACTCTTTCAGGAAGACACCTACAAGGGGATCAGCTGGATCCCATGGAATTTCTACTTTCAGGTTTCGTAGGAATCTCCACACTGATTTCCACAGTGGCTGTGAGAGTGTACACTCCATCTACAATGAAGACGAGTTCCTTTCATTCTGTGTCTTCTCCAGAATTTATTATTTGATTTTTTTGAAAATAGTCATTTTTTTCTGGAATAAATAGAATCTCTGCTCCTAAAACAAAGGGTCCTTGAAAGATGCCTATGCTTATTGCTGAGGAGGCAAAATAATTGCACTGAGGGCCGGGTATTTATTTCAGTGGTTCCGGCACCTGCCTTGTAAGTGCAAGAGCCCGGGTTCAATCCCCAGTAATCACTTACAGCAGTGCTGGGCATGGAGACTCACACCCACCAGCAATCAGAACCACATACCACAGTGCCAGGCGTGATGGCTTATACCTGTAATTCCAGCACTAGGAAGGCAGAAGTAAGAGGATTACTGTGAGTTTGAGGCTGAGCTCAAGGCCAGCCTGAACCACAAAAAGCAAGACCCTGTCTAAAAAAAAATTTCACTAAATTCTGTGAGACATCTTAGAAATTGGAATGTAGGATAGACTCATACAGTAATTAACATGCATAGGTCCATCAACTTTGGGCTGAGGAATGATTCAAAACCAAATTGGCAGAAAAGCAGCATGGAGTCTTGCAAATACTTTGCAAGTGCCATTCTTGGTCTGAGGCTCTTAGGCTTTATGAACTTGTAACAATAGTGTTCTGAGAATGCTACTGTCCTAAAGAGGACAAAGTATTTTTAGTTTTTTTTAAAAAATAACAATAGTGCCAGGAGTATATCCTAGTGACAGATCACTTGCCTGGCACATGTGAGACCCTGGGTTTGATTCTAACACCATGAAATACCACTACTTTTACTACTATTACTATTGCTGATACTATTACTATCATATAGGAAAGGTGAATTTCAGTTTATTGAATATATAGAAATTAACCTCTAATATATAACCTGAATGTATGATGCAAAAGTCTAATCTGGACTCTACTGTGGCTTAAAACTATTTGGAAGAGAAGATGTAAACACAAAATAAATAAAAATAACAGGACTAGCCCACACAGTGAAGTAAAGTATAGTTCATAATAGACTATAATAGAGACTCAATTTCTATCATGCTTGGCTTCCTCAACCTACTGTACATTTCCAGTGTTCCTTCTGTGAGAACAAAATTTATATGATTTCAAAGATTATATGGCATTGGAAGCCATCTTGATTATATTTTTGAAAGCTGAGAGATTTTTTTTTTTTGGTACAGTAGATCAAACTCAGGACCTTACACTTGTGAAGCACGCACCAGAACCACTGAGCAAAATGTCTGGCACATGAGAGGAGAATATTCAGTCTTAAAACTTTGAAAAAATTATAAATGAATCAAAATGTTTGCTGGTATATGACACCTTCATGGCTAATGGCAAATAGTACCTAATTTATAAACAGAAAACTTCTATACCCGGTTCAAGTGAGCCTTTCTGACTGATGTGTTTGTGGTACATGTTAAATGTTACAAAGTTGTTAATTGTTTTCCATAAGCAATAATGAAAAAGACACTGTAAACAAACTGTGTGGTTACCAGTTCATTTCTGCAATTGCAAAATAACTTCTAGCTGTTATGCTAACCAAGTGAGGTTATTAACAGATTCGATTTTCTCCCTGAGCAGAGAGACAGAGGGGAATCAAAGGATTGCAAGGAATGCGTTGAGTAATGCACAGTTCTCATATGTACAGACATTTAACATGGCAGGCACTGGAGCCTGCCTGTGCGCGGGCTGTTTGCATAGTGAAAAACCAAACACCGCCCCCTCTCCTGGCCTCTAGGCCCCCCCACCCCATTGACATGCATAGCTGGCCTGGTAGGTGTAAAAATAGCCTGGCAGGGCCTGAGCTGGAAATGGTCACCAAATGCAGCCCGCAGTTGCTGGGGTTTTGAGTTCTCTCTGACATCAGCCTGCCGGCAGATGGGAAGGCCTGATGAGGGGCTTGCAGGGGAGCGCAGCCCAGGAGCTCAGGTGCATCTGGATGAGTTCTCCATGCTAGTGTCCCCCTGGGCACCCTGGACAGAGTGCCCAGGGCGAGCCTGGGCCCACAGGCTACAGAAGCTAGAACTGTGATGGGAAATACAGCTCTGTGCACCTCTTGCCACACAGACAGGAGTGTCAGAGCCCAGGGACACATGCAGGAGTTGGACAAAACTCCAGACTACTATGGCAGCAACAGTGAGGAAGCCAGAGAAGCTGAGGCTCTGGTAAGTTGCAGGCCACACGCGGGAGGAAGGGAAGGTGTTTGTGTGGGAATCAACGTGGAGCTCATCGGTCAGATTGCTGTGTAACTAGGGACGGAGCTCCCTTACTGTTCTGACCCAGGCTATGTCTCCTCGCAGCTTGCACAGTGCCACGTGCTTGTGGCTTCTTGTTGGTCGAGCTGTGGAGTGATATTTGTGGACAAGTAATGTCACTGTCTTTTTAACTTGCTGTTTTGTCCAAAGCTGAACATATAACACTATCATTTTATAGAGTGACTCTGTGTAATATGGCAGCAGTTTGCATCTACAGTGCCAGGTTCTTTGCTTATTCATATATTCACGGGTAGTCTATTTTTGACCAAATCGCAGAGCACCTTTTATCCCAGTTCCAGTTCTTTATAAAGGCATTTTGCTTCTAATATTTGCCTGAATGCTTTGGAGCCTTTTAATACCATTCTGACTATGATAATAATAGTTTGTGAAATGCCTTAAAACTTGACCAGTAAAATATATAAGTTGACTTTAAGATTTTAATAATTCACTGGAGTGATGTGTTCCTAGGACTCTTTCTGATTTAATTTTTATACTTGATGGAAACAAAGTTCATCTTTCATTGCTCAGATCCAGATAGAGAGACATGGATTCTAAGACTGATGAGATTCCAGAGAAAAGCTGGGGGCTGTACATTGTCTTGTACTTGGCTGGGGTTTCCAGGAGTAAGATTTTTAAGGCTTAGAAGGTGGTCCACTGCTGCCCTGCGCTTTGACCCGGCTGAGTTTCACAGTTGAAACTGTCAGAACACAATGAAGCTGAAATCAACCTGTGAAGCTTGTCAGTCTGTATAAACTACCTGCAGAGTGCTGTGTGCCCTGGCAGAGACTTCCGGGTGCAAAAGTGAACTGGAAGGTAGAAGGAAGGCCATCTCTTTAGGGGAAGAGATGCAACACCTGTCTTAGCAACTATGTCTTTTTTTTGGATTATAGCTTAAGTTACTCACACCCACCCGGAGATCTGCTGTGTATTCTTGTGGGTTCATTTCTAATGTCTGTGAACCAACAGGACAAAGAGTGGGACAAGCAGCCTGTACTTATATAATGCTGTTATGGTCTGTGAATTTTGGCTTGTTGTAGTATTTCAAGGTATCTGTATGCTTGCCTATTATACTATGTAAATACATTCTCCAAGAACTAATTTCCTTGCTTAAAATGAAGTTTATATTCATAATTTTTTAGTAAGTTAGGATTTAGACAGTTTTTTATACTCCCAGTGTTTGTAAGTTGCATAAGTGTACAGTGGGCTCTTGACTTATGAACTTGATTGGTTCCCGAGGGCTGGCTATTACTCAGGTCGGTTGTAAATCAATACAGTAGAGATCTCGATGCTTCAGCTGGTACATGCTATGGACAACAAGAAGTAGATGAATCTTCCATTAACCTAGTTAACTCAAGTTGTTTGTATGTCAGCCTGTTCATAACTTGAGGGTCCACTGTACTCCATTTTTTTTACCTTTTGAAAATCATTTAGAAAAAAATGGATGGAGAGAAATATTTTAAGAATTTAATATAAAAGTATATCTTTAAAAGTACAAAATGGAAGTGGTGGTTTCTTGATGAGTTGAATGGTTCATTTCATTAAAGAAGAGTACATTTAATAAGATCTTGAGAACCAAGGGCTAGAATGAAAACTCATTAATGCTTCAGAGTTCACACACTAAAAATTAAAAAAAAATTATTCAATGGCAACACCACTGCTTTAAGTCCTTCTATGTAAAGTGATATAGGAACTCACACTGAAAACAAAGTTGAATTTTAAAAATACACAATCTGATCTCTCTGAATCAATTAAGAAACATATAGGTTATTTGTTGAATAAACTGTTAAATCAAAGACTTTATAGAGTAGATTATAGCATGATTATATTAACTAACACATGGCACCACCTTGTAAAAAGTGATGTCTGCTCTGAATGTTGCCATTTTGGAGGATGAGGGATAACATTTAACTTAGTACCAAACAGAGTTTAAGCAAAATATTTTTCTGTAGTTTAAGTTTCCCAAACTTAAGAAATCATTCATGTTTCTTTACTTTTATGTCAGTACTATTTGACTCGAAGTCACTCAACCCTAAGTCATCTGGAAATTGCTTAACTGATACTTTCAAGCACTCACATAGTCAGAACTATCAAGCAGTTGTTAAGAGCTCCATGACTTTTAATTATAATTTTTTGGAGGGAAAAAAACAAAGAAACAGATTTTGGCCTCTCCTTTTCCCTTATAGAAATAAAGGGCTAGAACTTGTTGTGTTGTTGGACCAAAAACTTCAAGTAAATAAAATTTCATTCTTCATAATGAAAACTTTAAATTTAAAAGACTAAAGCTACTGAGCTTTATGCAGATTGGTACTTCATTCTTTTCTATAAGTTTTAAAGGTCTGAATATTCTGACATTATTTGTACAGGTAAATAATGCATGGAGGAACCTATCAATCAGAAATTGTGTTAGAAACAAATAAATAAAATAATTTCTAGTTAAATATTCACTATCAAATTTTACATAGAGGCTTTAAGGAAAGTAAACCAAATTTGACCAGAATAATATGCATACATGTTATATAACTAAACTTAGGAATTATGAAAAAATAAATATATAAATGAAACTGGGTATTATTTTGACAGGATGGTAAAATTTAACTTTCAAAAGAATTTTTCTCTTAAAATTATAGTGAGAAAGTTGAACAAGAAATAGGGACACATTAAAATTCTGTAGCTAAAAAAGCAGTCTACATTTTTAATATATACATTATACAGTATAATGTTTAAATCCAGAATAGCATCCATCAAGCTCTGTCAGTAAAGGGACAGAGAGGGAATGTTGTAGAATATGTACTGTAAAAAACAAAACAGCCATAAATAACACACAAACAAATGGGTCTACCTTTAAACCCATGATCACTAAATCTATTACCAAAATTTTAGTTGTTAAATTATTAAGCCAATAAATATGCAACTCATTCTTTTTTCTAGTTTATAAAGAAAACAATGAGGTACATATCTATTAATAAAGATAAAATCTAACATTATTCAATCTTGGATAGTGTTGAGACCGGTAAACATTGATGGGCAGCTATCAGTTGTTCTAATTATTTGGAAAGAAACTTGAAAGAAACTTGTAAATTTGGATACAGTTTTGGTTTCTCATTTTTTCAGTGCAACAAAGAAGTGTAAACAGGGAAGGGCAAACAGGGAAATGTCTGCATGGAGAAGAGGGCCTGTCCCCACCATGACTCTCAAGGCTCTGACCTGCCCTTCCTGAGCACTCCAAGCCCATCTCTCCTCCTCACCCACTCCTCAAGGGTTTTACAGAGATTCTACATCAGACTTCTGATTCCAAACCCACGGAGAAATATCTCCTTTGGAATGAGAGGGTAACTCACCTGCATATTCGAGGTTTTTTTCTGCCTCTTTGCATTAACACTGAAAGCATTCAGAGATCTGGTCTTATCATAGTTGGCTTGGCAGCTTGGAAAATGAGGAAATTTCAGGGAAGAAGAGAATCAAGAATAAAACTCTGCTGTATTAATTTTTAAATTTAGAATATGTCCTGGTAATGCTTCTAAACTTTTGCAATAATCACACAGGTGAAACTGCATCATTTCTGCAACCTATTTCCATTCTCATATGTGCAGATGGTTCCTGTGCAGGTTGTAATTTCACTTGGGAAAGAAGTTAGGGCCTAGGTCTTCGGGAAGTTCTGTGTAGGACATGTATCAGCATGTCAGTGCAGGTGAGAAGTACTCAGAGTACTCTTCCTTGCTTATCCCACAGTCCTTGCCACTTCCTGAAGCAGTTCTGGAATTCCCTTTCTGTGTGGCTTTGTTTGTGTGGCCTTGGCTGCTTTAGAGTCCTGAATGTAATTCCAAATGATTCCTTTTCAAAGTCGTTTTGACCTAGGGAAGAGCTAGAAATCACCCAGTGCACATCTGGTGAAGGTGTAATGTTTTCATGAGCCTGCCTTTTGTTGGATGGTGCTCAACAGCATCACTTCATATATTTTTATTGATATCATTAGTACATTTTATATACATGTTATGATCATAGTTGACATTGAGAATTTGTATCATTACATGACATGACTTCATTTTCATTTTTTCCCACCCTCTGCCTCTCACCTTATATATATATATTTTTTCATTTTTTAAAATCTTTGTTGGTACATTATATATACACATCATGATTGCACTCCATAATGGGGATTTGTACCAGTATAAGACACAACTTAATTCTCATTTTTTCCCATAGCTCTACCCACCCTACCACCCCCCCATATACATAAAATTTGTTTCCTTACTTTTTTGTTACAATCTCAACATTTTCTCCCTTCACCCTATTTTACATTGAGCATTTTCTATTTCACAATATATAACATACAATGCTAGGACTCATTGACATCTTTATTTTCTCATACCAGAGAAAAGATGTGATATGTACCTATCTGTGCCCTATTTATTTCACTTATGAGGATATCCTCAAGGTATGTCCATTTAAGTAGAAATGATTCAAACTTTTCATTTTTTATGGCAGAGTAATACTCCATTGTGTAGAAGAACCACAGCTTTTTTATCCAGTCTCCAGTTGATGGACATTTGGGTTGTTTCCAAGATGTAGCAATCACAAATTGGGCTGCTATAAACATGGGACTCACCTTATATTTTTGATTATACCTCACAAAGAAATGAAAGCTTCTAGAATTGCTTTAGCAAAAACCAGGGATAACAATCTGATAAGTGTGTTTGGATCAAGAGAAATTGATAGCAATGTCTTTTATTGTAATAAAATTTTAAGATGTAGACATTTACTATAGATATCACTCACACCTCTGAAACTCCAGAAAGAGGAATTTTTGACTATGATGTATTAATTATTAGGATGCAATCTAGAATAGTATAAGAATGCTACTTTATTTTATTCTTTTCTTTGATTATGAAATTATTTTAAACAAATAAGCACACTGTAGTTTTCATGTATTTGGGTCATGTATTCTTAATTGTACTTTATGTGTGTGTGAGTATGAATGTGAGTGTGAGTATGCGTGTGTTGCAGAGGACTAAACTCAGGGTCCTTACACTGTGTTACATTCCTAGTCCTTTTTTGAACCAAAGTTACTAAATTGCCTAGGCTAGGCTTGAACTTGCTCAGCCTCCCAGAGTGCTGGGATGACAGTCATTATATTTTCTTTATTATATCAAACTAATTTGCTTGTTGCAAAGCAAGACTATAGATAAAATCCCTCATCACAAACATTACTTACATTAGCTATTCTGGCCGAGTTTTGCATTATCATTCTTCCTATCAGTTTACTCTCAGAGATTTTTAGTTTCTTGCTTCACTTATTCTAATAACTTCTCTGCATTGTAACAGAGAATTTCGTTATTTATTTATTTATATATTTAGAGACAGGGTCTCGCTTTGTAGTTCAGGCTGACCCTGAGCTCAGCCTCAAACTTACATCACAGCAATCCTCCTACCTCTGTCTCCTGAGTGCTGGAATTATTGGCGTGAGCCACCATGCCTGGCATTGTGGTTTGTGGTACTGATTGCTGCGGGGCGTGAGTCTCCACATCCATTGTTGTTATCTGGTTACTGGGGGGTCGAACCCGGGCCCTGTGCTTGCAAGACAGGTGCCAAAACCACTGAGCTAAATCCCCGGCCCCTCCTATTCTTTTTTATTAACTGAGTTTGTTGGTACATTTTACATATACATTATGATCACATTCAACATTAAAAATTTGTACATTACATATCTTGATTCTCACTTTTCCCCTTTGCCTTGTCCACCTTACCTCCTCCATACCCTTTTTACTTAAGCTTTGTTTTCATTCTTTTACTACTACATGTTTTGTTTCTCTTCTTTATTTTCCCCATCCTCTTTTTCCTTTGAATATATTCTTCCTATTTCACAATATTTATCATACATTCTGAATGTCATTTACACCTTTAGTTTCTCATACTAGAGAAACAATATGGTATTCACACATTTGTGTATTATTTAATTTATGCATATGTTCTCAAGATACATCCATTTGAGTATAGATGACTCAAATTTATCATTCTTTTTGGCTAAGTAATACTCCATTTTATATAAAAAACATATCTTCTTTATTCAGTCTCTGTTTGATGGGCACTTGGGCTATTTCCAAGATTTAGCTATTACAAACTGAGCTTCTGTAAACCTGGTGGCACATGTGTTGCAGTAGTGTGATGCTTTTGATTCTTTCATTATATACCTAGCAGGTTCAAATGGGACCTTTAATCCTAGCTTTTTGATGAATCTCCACACTGATTTCCATAGTGGTTGCATCAGTCTACATTCCCACCAACAGTGGAGAGGTGTTCCTTTCTCTGTACGGCACCACCAGCATTTGTTGTTGGCTGATTTCTTGATAGAGGCCATTCTTTCTGGGGTGAAATAGACTCTCAGTGATATTTTTATCTGCATCTCTCAAAAACCAGCGATGATGAAGATTTTTTGTTTCTTTGTTTCTTTGCTGCCTTCACTTCTTTATCTGAAAAATGTCTGTTTATTTCAGATGCCATTTTTGAATTGGGTCTTTAAATTTGGGGGCCGATTTTTTAAGTTTTTTATGTAATCTAGATATTGGTCCTTTGTCTGAGGAACAGCTGGTGTCCCCCTCCCCCCAGTTTGTAGGTTGTCTTTTGGCTGTGTCGGTAGTTTTTCTTGCTGAGCAGAAGCTTTTTAATGAGAACCCAATTGTTGATTCTTCTGCTAATTCTCATGCTGCTGAGATTTTGTTCATAAAGTCTCTCCCTATACCAGTTCCTCCAAGAGTTGTACCTAATCTTTATTCCAGCAGGTTTAGAGTTTCTCTTTTAATATTAATGTCTCTAATTCACTTTGATTTTAGTTTGGTTTATGGTGAAAGACATGGATCTAGCTTTAGTCTATGGCAGGTTGAAACCCAGTTTTTCCAGCACTGTTTATTAAACAGGCCATTTTCCTCCACTGAGGGTGTTTGGCTCTTTTGTTGAAGTTGAGATGGCTTAGTATGTATGGAGTTGTTTCTGCGACTTTCAGTCTGTTCCATTATCCTTGGGTCTGTTTCTTTGTCAGTACCATGCTGTTTTTATCACAGTGTGTTTGTAATATAGTTCAAGATAGGGATTGTGATATCTCCTGCCATTCCTTGTTGCCTAGAATTGCTTTTTCTATTTTAGGCCTCTTGTGGTTCCAGATGAATTTTTGGATTATTTTCAATAGTTTTGTGAACTATGATTCTGGAAATTCAATTGAGATTGCATATATTCTATTTGTGAGAATAGCTATTTGTTTTTCCTACCCAGGAACAAAAGATATATTTCCATTTTCTGATATCCTCTTTTATCTCCCTTTTCAGACGACTATGGTTTTCAGAGTAGAGGTTTTTCACCTCCTTTGATAGATTGATTCCTAGACATTTCATTTTTTGGATGTTATTGTCAAAGAAATTGATTCACCAGCTTCTCTCTTAGTGAGTGTGTTATTCTTGTATAAAAAGGCTATTGATTTTGGGGTGTTGACTTTCTATCCAGCTGTACTACAAAATCTGGTGATAGAGTTAAGGAGTCTTTGGGCTGAGTTTTTGGGATCATCTATACAGTGTATCATGTCATCAGCAAATAATGCTAGCTTAACTTGTTCCATTTTATTTATTTTATTCCTTTCTCTTTTCTAGTTGTTGTGGCTAATGTTTTCTTTTTGTTTTTGGTTTTTTTTTTTTTTTTTAGGTTTTTTGAGACAGGGTCTCGCTTTGTGGTTCAGGCTGGCCCTGAGCTCAGCCTCAAACTCACATCACAGCAATCCTCCTGCCTCTGCCTCCCAAGTGCTGGGATTACAGGCGTGAGCCACCACACCTGGCACTGTGGTATGTGGTACTGGTTGCTGCTGGGTGTGGGTCTCCACGCCCAGTATTGTTATGTGGCTACCGGGGAATCGAACCCGGGCCCTTGGGCTTGCAAGACAGGCGCCGAAACCACTGAGCTAAATCCCCGGCCGTGGCTAATGTTTTGAGAACTATATTGAACAGGAGAGGTGATAGTGGACATCCTTCTCTTGTTCCTTATCTTAGCATGAAAGGTTTCAGTGTTTGACCAATTAGCATGATGCTAACTGTTGGTATGTCATAAATAGCTTTTATCAGCTTGATATAAAGACTTTCTATTCTAATTTTCATTGAGAATTTTAATAATTTTAATAATGAATGGGTGTTGGGTTTGGTTGAATGCTTTTTCTGCACCTATTGAAATGGTCATACAATTTTTGTCCTTAAGTCTGTTAATATAGTATAGTACTCTTATTGACTTGTGTATATTAAACCATGCTTACATCCCTGAGATGAATCCAACTTGACCAGTGTGTATGATCTTCTTAATGATGCTCTGTATTCTGTTTTCCAGAATCCTGTTGGGGATATTTGCATGTATGTTCTTTAGGGAGATTGGTTCATAGCTTACTTTTTTGATTAGATCTTTCTCTGCTTTTGAATGAAGGTCATGGTTGCTTTGAGGATTGAATTTGGGAGTCTTGCTTCCCTTTCAATATCATTAAGAAGTTTGAGACATAGTGGCATTAACTTTCTCTAAATTCTTGTTGAATTCAGCAGTAAAGGCATCATGACCTGGACTTTTCTTTGTCCATAGGTTTTTAATTACATTTTCAATTTCACTGATTGATACTGGGGTGTTTAGAATTTTTACATCTTCTTTGTTCAACTTTGAAAGTTCAGACGTGTCTGGGGATCTATCCATTTCTTCTGTATTTTTCAGAGTACAGGTTCTGAAAGTAGGTGTGTATTATCCTCTGAATTTCTGGTCTTTCTGTGGTGATTTTCACTTTTTTGTTCCTAATTGCAAGAAATTGAGTCTTTTTGGTTTTGTTCTTGATAAGTTTAGCTGAGGGTTTTACAATTTTGTTTATTGTTTTTAAGAACCACTCTTTGATTCACTAACTTTTTGTACTGTTCTCTGTATTGATTGCATTGATTTCTGCTCTAGTTCTTAAAGTTTCCTACCTTGTATGAGCTTTGGGTTTGTCTTGCTCTTCTTTTTCTAGGAGCTTGATGTTCAGCAATAGGTTGTTTATCTGAGTTCACTCTGTTTCCCTAGTGTGAGATTCACTACGATGTTTCTGTCATAGTACTGCTTTCATTGTGTCCCATAAATTCCTATATCTTGTATCAGCATTATCCACTTAACTGTGTAACCTGTTTATTTTTCTCTGTGACTGATTCAGTATTCAGAAGTGTGCTGTCCAATTTCTGTGTGTTTGTTAGGTACTTGGAATTTCTTTTGCTATTGATTTCCTATTTCAACGCATTATGGTCTGAGAGAATACAGCGGATAAATTCAATTCCTTTGCACTTACTTAAACATGCTCTATGAACTACTATGTGATCTATTTTGAAGAATGATCCATAAGCAGCTGTGAAGAATGTATATTCAATTTTGGGAGTGGTGGAATATTCTTAGTCATCTATTAAGTCCCTTTGTTCAAAAGTTTCGTTTGGTCCTAATATTTCATATTTCATTGATTTTTTTGTGCAGTTTATCTGTCTGTTTATGATAGTGGGATATTGAGGTCCTGTACTATTATTGTATTAGTGCTTATCTCACTTTTCTCATACCTCATTTGTTTTATATAGTTGCACACACTAGAATTTGGTGCATAAATGCTTATGAATGTTATCTTTTCCTCTTGAAGTGTTCCCTGCATGAGGATATGGTGTCCTTTGTGTCCCTTAATGAGTTTTGGTTTGAAGTTGACTTAGTCTGCAAATGAGATAGCCACTCCTGCTCTTTTGTGGCTTCCTGTAGCATGAAGAATTGTTTTTCATTCATTTACTTCCAATCTGTGCATTTCTTTCTCAATTAGGTGTGTTTCTTGTATACAGCATATTGTTGGATCTTGTTTCTTAATCCATTCTGCTTCTCTGTGTCTTTAAATTGGTACATTGAGGTCACTAACATTAAAGGTTATAACTAATATGTAGTGATTTATCTCTATCATGATGTTTTCCTGTTGTCGAATCTTTTATTCTTTGCTGTTTCCCCTTTCATTCAGTTTCTTGCCTTGCCCAAGGAGTTCGCTCTGGTGATTCTCATGGGATTGTGACATTTATTGTATTTCTCTAAGATATTGTTTGTAATTTTTTGTTGTGCAGATCTGATATTTGTCAAGTTCCTCAGGTGTTCTTTGTCATGGGAGTATCATATTTTCCTCTTGATTTTGAAAGTTAGTTTCGCAGGATACATTAATCTAGGTTGGAGATTTTTTTTTTTTTCTTTTATGGCTTGAAATACTTTACTCCAGGCTCTCCTTAATTCAATGCTTATATTTAAAAGTCTGTTATGATTGTGATTGGATTTCCTTTGTATGTGCCTTGTTTCTTTTTCCTTTCTACTTTCAATATTTTATTCTTCTGTTCGGTGTATTATTATATGCCTAAGTGCAGTTTTTTAGATGACAGCCAGCTGGGTTCCTGTATGCCTCCCTTATCTCTGTATATCATTTTTCCCCCCTTTTCCTGTGAAGTTTTCTCCCGTTACTTTTGTGAGCAGGTTTTTATGTCTTTTGCAGTATCTCCTGTTTCTTCACTGACTCCAATCTTGTTATTTTCCTTTGTCTCATCTAGGAGCTGCTGGATTGATTTCTCATGGTCTCTTGCTTTTTTTTTTTTTGATGTTATTGTTTTCCTGATCATTGGTTGAAATCCTACTTTCCATCTTTGATAGTCAGTCTTGACATTCATTCATCCTATTACACAAACCCTCATTGGATTTTTAAATCTAGAAATCGGCTTGAAGTTGTTTAACAGATTCTATTACTTTTATAAACTGATATCAAATCATGTTACTGATCTCTTCTTTAGTGTTATTAATCACAGCTCTCACTATGGACACCATCTCTGTTGTTAGAGAAATTAGGTCTGATTTTATTTTTACTAGATCCTCTTTTGTTATCATCTCAGAGAGTCCTGATGATTGAGTTTAAGTTTGCTCCATTTTGCTTTTCCCAGGATTCTCCTGTGGTGATGATATAAGTATCTGGGTTGTTTTTTTTTTTTCCTATTTCTACTTTTTCATTGTTGTTGATGATGTTTTTGGTTTTATTTCTGAGTTGCTGTCTGGGAAATGGTTCTTGCAAGTCTCTTTTCTCCTAATAAATAAAACCCTTAGGAAATGGCTACCTCTGGGTTGTCTTCCTTGTGTCTATTTGAACCCTTAAGGAATCTCAGCTCTGGCACATCATGAAAAGTACTTAAACAGAGTAATCATATCACTTTGATCAAAATAATACAATCAGCATCATTAGCAGTATCAGACACAGCCCAGGTAGTGACAAATTGTTCCAGTCACCATCCTGATACCCTTAACTTTGTGGGATAGATCTCTAACCACATGCCAAAATTTAGAACTAACCAGAAATATGCAGTACATAGGCCTTTCACCATAGCAGCATAACCCTTTGGGAATAAAGCTTTGAGGAATTTCAAGGGTAGAGCGATACAAGGAAAAGAAGAGATTAGATATAGGACATAAAAAGATCACAGAAACAAGGGAAACTAATAGAGTTAGATGACAAAAGAGACAGAAGGACAAATTCAAAGTGAAATAGACTAATAGCAGCAGGACAGCTTGAAACTGAATTCCCCCTGTTGTAATAGTACAAAAGGAAGAGGGAGTAGGGAGAACTGAGACATACAAACTTTAGGGAACTGGTACTGGAAAATAGAAGATGAAGGAACAAAAGAAGAGTAGGGGTACCCAGCAGCAGCAGGCAAACAGGAGACTATTTTCACTCTTCTAGAAAAATAATAGCAGTTGAGAGTACTCCAGAGGTTTTTTTCACTCTCTCAGTGCATGCTTTTTCAATATAGTGGATAGGAATCAGGGCAGCAAGATGGCCAGGGAACCCTGGTCTGGTGGCTGGTGCTCTTGTCAGGGCACTGTTCCAGCTCTTCATTGTGTTTTTATTTCCCCCAGAATCTTTTCTGTGTGGTAGTAACCCCTTTCAATGCAGCTCTCAGTGGCTGGTGTGAAAATCCTCTGTCCCTCCATGTTAGTGATGGAATTTTCTTACTTGATGCACTGATCCTCTATCTGTGTGTCCAGGGCCAATTTATATGTGTTAATAAGAGCAACCGTTGCAGCCCAGTGTGTTCACTGCTTCACTCCACTGGTGAATCTCTCTGTGGAGGACTATGGGTTGCCCGAAGTTACCATGTGTCTGTAGGTCTGGCTCCCTCGCTGAGAGTCCAGGTTATGGGAAAGAGTGCTGCTTGGTATCCTTCTTTTCTTCCTCTCTCTTCACTCTCTCTATAGGCTCTGATTCTTGCCTCAGATCCTTCCTGGGCCTGAGCAATCCACTTCCTTCCTTCTTTTTCTCCTCAGGCTGTGATATTTCAGTGTGAGAATGCCAATTTCTTTGCTGCTCACCACTCTGTTATCTTGGAAGTCACATAGTTGCTTTTGCAAAAAAGGTTGATGATAGGTTCTTTTGCATTATTATGTTATACATTTTGATGAGTTATATGATTATCAATGATTTAGAAATAAGTATGTTTGGGGTTCTGTAATGAATACATAGGATGAAGGTTTTAGTTTATGTTTGATGTCAATACCCTCAAAGAGGGTTCTGTGAATCACCACATCAGAAGAGTCACCAGGAATATTTCAGAATGATGTGGTTTTCAGAGTTCCACTGTAGACCTCTTGAATTAGGATTTCAGGGGTGGGAAACAATAGTATTTATTTAATAAGATGAAGTATGATGTCCCTAAGTAAACTAAAGCAGACAATCCCTGATTTCTGTCATAGAAGTTGACATTACTGAAGAGGCTGAATGTGTAATCTCAGCACATAAGGTGAAGGAGTAAAAACAAGGGTGTTTTTTTTTTTGTTGTTGTTGTTTTTTTTTTTTTTTTTTGAGTCAGGATCTTGCTTTGTAGTTCAGGCTGTCCCTGAGCTCAGCCTCAAATGCACATCACAGCAATCCTCCTGCCTCTGCCTCCTGAGTGCTGGGATTACAGGTGTGAGTCACCACGCCCAGCACTGTGGTATGTGGTACTGATTGCTGCTGGGTATGAGTCTCCACACTCAGTATTGTATGTGGTTACTGGGGGATCAAACCTGGGCTCTTGCGCTTGCAAGACAGGTGCCAGAACCACTGAGCTAAATCCCTGGCCCGGTATTTTGTTTTTAAATAAGAAAATATTTCATATTTTCTTAGGGTTTTCTGACCAGATTTGTTAAACTTGTTTCCGGCATTCTCTTTAGTGGCAATTAAAAAGAGCAAGAACACTCAGGATATGTGGGAACAGAAAATGTTCTGCCAGGAGTAGGCCCTGCAGTTCTTTACATCACCTTAAGTCACAAGGCATCTGTACTGTCTCACAGTAGAGCTGTAAATACACTTATAAATTTAAATTCCATTTTCAAAAACTAATAAGTACTATACACCTCTAGAATGTCTATTTTCTCAGTGTTTAACTTTGTCAGCTTCTGTCAGAAATCTGGGTACTGAAGTGCTGTAGGAAATTCTTATGAAGTCATGTCCCCAAATTAAAAAAAAAAATAGAATGTCATTCCACTGTTGAGCAGCCAGCTTGAACAGCAAGATTGTTCAGATTGATCTGATACTCCTTTGGAATTGGAGTCCAGTACAGCATCCTGCTTGACTTCCAGACTCAGCCTAAATAGTCATGCTGCACATTAGAGATGATTAGCAAAATTCTTCTGGCCTCATTAAAAGTTCTTAGTAATCAACTGTTAAAATACAAACTCTAGACAAACTAAATTAGTCAGAATCTGGGGGGCAAAGGACAACTCATGCGCCCCAGCAGCACTCAACACCTGCCTAGTAACATGACCAAGCAGCAGTCATGGGCAGAAAAGAAAGTCACCACTAGTAACAGTCAGGTGGGTCACAGCTTGACATTTGGCTTATTTGAACAAGGTGTGGTGATGTATTTGTAGGTCTGGACAAAGTCTGCTGAGATACCAGCTTGTGATTGGCTAAAACACAGCTACAGTACTATGATTGGCTTAGCAACTGGTTGTAAGAGTATCCCCTAGATCAGCTATAGTTTATTTAAATGCTAAATTAAGTTGAAGTTTAAAGTACAAAGTACCTAAGACAGTATCAGACCAAGATTAATTACCTAGAACAATTAATGTAAAATATCTAACATTCAGTATTCTATATATTTAAAAAATCGTATACACACTCAAAAATATAGAAAAGTGTTAAGTCAATTACTTTCATGAAAATAAATAACTGTATACATATATGTTCTCCTTCCTTCTCTCCCTCCTTTCCTTTCTTCCTTCCTCTCTTTCTTTTTGTCATACAATATATAAATCCAGATAAAAGAACCAATAATGACTGTCTATACTCACTAATTAATTCTTTAAAGGAAGAAGCAGCATTGAAGATGGACATATTGATTGCCATTCCTGTTTGAAATGTGACCCCACAGTTACAGCTGTGTGCCATAGCCCAACCATAGGCATCGACACCCCATTCCTGATGCCAGGTTGCTTGTGAGCTCATCATGGGCTTCACCACTCTGTCTGGCATTGAGACCAGATCCTTGTTACTTCAGATCACCAGGTGACTCAGGTGGAAAATAAGAAAGAATTCACCAATAAGTGAATGTATAAATAAATGGAAAGTAAGAATGTGTTACATGAGATTCTAAATTTTAATAATAGCTATCATATTGAACCGCTGTTACCTGCTAGTTTCTATAATGTGCTCTGTATAACAGTTTCAGAATACAGAGGCATAGCTTAGTGGTGGAGCATCTGACTGCAGAATATAAATTTCATTTATTCATTTATTAATTTAGTTTAGTTTTTTGAGACAGGCTCTTATTTTGTAGTTCAGGCTGGTCCTGAACTCAGCCTCAAACTCAGCAATCCTGGCTCTTCCTCCCGAGTGCTAGGATTATAAGTGTGAGCCACCACACCCGGGATTGTAGTATGTGGTTACCAGGGGTTGAAACTGAGACTTTGCACTTGCAAGGCAGGTGCCAGAACCACTGAGCTAAATCCTTAGCCCTAAATTCCATTTTTTATGGCAATAATTTCATGAAAGCAAAAACCTAAAGGTAGTTTAAATTTTTTCTTTATAGAATGCCCTTGAAAAATTTGCAAAAAATATTACAGAATATTATTGTTTGTACACAGATTTTAAAAATACACTTACACATTTAGAATACTCAAGAGACAAGAAAAAGGTAAACAGAAAAGTTTAAAAGAAAAATAGTGAACAATAAGCATATGACTGTTTTCAAACTCTCAAAAACTGAGAGTCCAGTCAAAGCCACAACAGTCCAAAAACCAACTGATCAAAACAGACTTGAGCTTATGACTGTGTTGAAATGTGTTCTTCTGCAGCGAGTTCAAGGACTGTTTAGAAATGTGTACGGTGTGGACCAGGAAACTACCTTGGATGTGGTTACACTGCCTGTAGAAATTTTAAAAGTAGATACTATTGAGATAGAAGCAGATTAAGAGCATCACTTATAATAATAAAAGTTAAAGAGACTAGCTCCAGATAAATGATTCAGGAGAACTAATAGCAATAATAATCTATACATAAGCCATCAAATAAAATCTATAATGCCTTTCGAAACACTTGAATGGCAAAGACAATAATTGTTCTGCAATGTTAATTTTTTAAAAGTAGAAGATAGAGTATTTTTTACCCTAACATTGTAAAAACATTGTGTATATTCACAAAAAGTGTGTGTATAGAAGATTTAGAGGAAAACAAAAATATATAATGTTGAATTTGGGTAAAGAAAGCATGTCTATAGCTATAATATTTAGTGCACTTTTCAAATGTTCTTCTATGAGACTGTGTGTGTGTATACAGACACACATTTATATACCCATAAACACAGAAACACACATGTATTTATGTTGACTTCATATCTACAGCAATGGAAGCCACACAAATTTGGGGTTTTTTTTGACCAAAAACAAAATGAAAGGATGTAGAAATTTATGCCATTTTACACAAATACTAGGGACTATATATTCCTAATTTTTTTTGGGGGGGAGTTTCATAATATCTCATTTAAGATATCATATTTATTTAAACTTTTCAGTCAACTTGGAGAAGACATTTTGGGTACATTTTTACTGATTAATTTTTATAGAAAAGAAAATTTACTGTTCTCATTTCTTAATAGGATAACCCCATTAAAATAGCAGGTGTGGTGATTTAGAACAGCTGAGCAAAGTTCTGATGTGCCTTGGGTGCAGTCCAGGTTTGATCCCACTCAGAGAAATCTGTCAGTGTGCCCCGGGGAGAGTCAGCGTGCTGTTTTAGAAACAGAGGAACAAATGTCTCTGGAGCCTCTCATTGCTGTGGAGCTTGAAAATGTTGTGTGTTTTTTTGCATGTTAATAGTGATATCTGTGATGGTTTAATGTGCTGTATAAAATATGGAATATCTTCAAATAATATAATTATGTCTTTCAAAGTTACAACATTTGTGATGGTCGTGTTAGAGAAGAGAAGTCACTGTGGTCAGTCATAGGGTCAAACTTCTGGGGGCTTGCCCTAACACAGAAAAGGAGTTATGCCCTCAGGAAGTGGAAAGCAGGTAGGATGAGCCAGGAGGGAGGGACAAGAACTTTACCCTTGGCAGGTAAAGCTCTACACTTGTAAGTCTGTCAAAAGTCAAATAGTTTGCAGAGCTTTTGGAGGGAATTGGAGAGGCAGTAATGAAGGGTAGTCCCTCCACTCAGGCTAACTGGGGAACAATCTCAGCTCTGTCATTTGTTACACAGAATAATACATAGACCAGTGGCTTCACCTCATTAAGCCTCCACTTCCTCATTTGGG
Source organism: Petromus typicus (assembly GCA_004026965.1). NCBI lineage: Eukaryota > Metazoa > Chordata > Mammalia > Rodentia > Petromuridae > Petromus > Petromus typicus. The sequence goes on along the minus strand of PVIR01000107.1, from coordinate 220,438 downwards.
AGGCTTAGATTATGAAGTTATTTGGCATAGAGTATTTCACATGTAGTATGAGGAAGGAGAAAAAAAGAAATGCAAAGAGTAAAATGTATTCATTCCCTCAAGGGTACCCAGAGTCTGGTTGAGTAGCCTAATACATTCACAGAAAGGCAAACTGCTTTTAGAGTGAAGAGCAGATAGATGACCTCAGAGAATAAGCAAGTCTAATTGGCATGTAAAATCCTAGTAAGATGTATTATGCCAGTACACATTCTGTAAGAACATACTTAAGATTTTTAATAAGGAATCACTCAAACTGAGTCAATGTATAAGTCATGTAAAAACAGTGAACACACATACTTTCTCAATATGCTTTTGGATAAGTTTATCTTAAAACAAAATATCCTGGAAAATAATAATAAACCTAATCAAAACACATCTTAATTCATGCTCTTTCTTGAAATAACGACCAAAGAAGGCTTTGGTTAGGCTAAGTCTTTGTATAACCACTTTAAAAATTAGTGCTGAATTGATAATTATGTCTAGAGAAATATATAGTTGGTAGAGAAACTCAGTTACTAAAATACTCTGTGATTTTTTCATATGTGAGGGAAATAAGCCAAAGAAAGATGAAACCTCTGAGGTACCACGAGACCATAGGTGCCAAGATGCTGCAGGAGTTAGTGTACACTTGTATTCCACTTGCATGTTACATGCTGGTTCCCACACCACATTTTGCTCTCCTAAAATGTCATAATCTAAGTATTTCTTATATGGCATTCTCAACATTGCACTTTAATTGTTACTGAGACAAAGGCACTCGTCACACTCTTAATCAAGGAACAATAATGAGGCAGCTATGATTTTAATATTAAAGACAAATTTTATTAGTGGTTTCTCTTATATAAGTTAGTTCAGCTTAGTTCAACTACTGAGCATACTGAAATGTGATTCTGTTTTACATTAAAAGTTACCAAGTGGTCAAGTAATTCTTCTTTAGGGGGTAATTTATATAATAATTTCCTGTATTCCACTATGTTGAGCAGTAGAGACAAAAAGCTGATCACTGTATCATGGGCTGTATTTACCTTTGAGGGTTAGGCTAGGTGGGCAATGGACTAGAGACCCTGCTTGAACAGTTCATAACATCTAGCAAAGTGTGCTTGTGACCAGCACTTCCACAAATCTTTGTGAATGATTGAATGTTCATAGTGTTGGACCCAGAGTGAAGGGCTTCATCAAACTTGAGGGTAGTTTGGGGAGGGATATTCTGAAAATCTATCCCCACACCTCTTATCCCATCAAATCAAGATTTGTCTTCAAAGCTGCCTCATAAGAAATTCAGATATTCACTGAAATCAGTAATCACTGCAAGTGTTTTTAATATCTGATTCCAACAGAAAGATTTTGCAGTTGGTGTGGAGGAAGAAGAGAAAAGATGCAATACAAGTGACACGTACTTGATTTGCTAATCTTTTTTCCATGGCCATGTGCTGTGTACTATAATTAATCAAACACATTCTTTTCTTAAGCCAGATTTCCACCCTACCTTTTACATTTCAGTGTAAAATTACATAAGCCCTCTACTATTCACAGAGCTAAATTGAATTGCTCAGACTGTTTGGGACAACAGGGTAAATTTAGACAATGCACAGGGTAAATTTAGACAATGTAGCGGGCCACATCCATGGAGAAAAAAGCAGTATCACAGCCATGCTCTGGTCTAATAGGGAAATGTCATTTGCACATTATTAGTGTCCTGAACTTCTTTTCATTGGCACATGCACATACACATGCACTCACACTCAGAGCGATTTCCATTTTGTCTGTACTTCCGCATATCATGAACTCTGTTGCTGGGTTTGCAGTATTTCCTTCCGGGGGCATTGTGGTAATTGCTTCCTTGCTCCTAGGCTTTTCATGGACCAAGAAATGTTAAGAACTGAAGAAAATCCACTATCCAACAAACAAAATTTGAGTTGCTTCCAGATGTCATCTGTGACCTATAGCTTTAGTCTATGAGTCCCCTGCTTGACTTTTTAGTCTTGCATATTCAACTCCATACTATTTAATGATAGCTCTCACAATTTAGTAAGTTCCACAATCAAATTAATATGTTTTATTCTCCTATTTTATCATATTACACTTCTCAAAGTTCCTGATCTTGATTAAACATGTCACACATTATAAGTTTCCAAGTTCTCAGTTTTATAGCCTTCTTTCTTAGGTCTACATGACAAACCCCATCTTTGTTTTGCACTTCCTTCCTTAGGGCTACTTTAAAAAACTATTGTAATTCATGGGCCGGGGAGTTAGCTCAGTGGTTCCGGTGCCTGTCTTGCAAGCCCAAGGGCCCAGGTTCGATTCCCCGGTAACCACATACAATACTGGGTGTGGAAACCCACACCCAGCAGCAACCAGTACCACATACCACAGTGCCGGGTGTGGTGGCTCATGCCTGTAATCCCAGCACTCGGGAGGCAGAGGCAGGAGGATTGCTGTGATGTGAGTTTGAGGCTGTGCTCAGGGCCAGCCTGAATCACAAAGTGAGACCCTGTTTCAAAAAAACCTAAAAAAAAAAAAAACTATTGTAATTCAAATTGGCTCACAAACTCCATTTCTCCCCATTCAAATCCACATGGTCCTAGAATGATGATTTTAAAATAACATATTTAACTTGTCTTTTCCTGTTCCTGGATCTACAGGGCACTAGGCTTATGGTATACAGAACATTTATAGTCTAGATTCTATTTGACTTTTAGAACTTTATTTCCTGTTTGCAAATGAATCTGCAAAACTTATATATGTTAAATTACTTAGAATTTTATTCATTTATGCTCTTTTCTCCCCATGGGACATTGTTCTTGCTGGTCCCTGCCATCACCAGATCTTCAGCAAACACTATACTGCTATCCCTCTTATACAGCTAAATGTAAAAAATAAAATGAAACCTAGCTCTTTAGAAGGAATGGATCATCATATTTCTTTTACACTCAATCCCTAGCATCTAATGTATTTGGCACACAATACGTGCTTCAGAAACAATTGATGACTCCAAAAAGCTAACTTACATCTAAGGATTACTTAAATCATTAACTCTTTGTTATCAAAATAACTTATTTGTGCCAAATTGAAAAGTGATCTTTCCACTACATATTATATAGATACAATTACTGATTCTTCCAGGAATCTAATCAAGTTAATTCAGCATGCCAAACTGTGAAGTAATTTTCTTTTCATATAGTACACATAATACATCCTGTTTTTTTGTTTTAAATTTAACATTATGTTTATTGACCCTGTTGTATACCCCTGAGCTCATGTGACGGGGTCAGGAAGTAGATCCAAAATTTAGCATAATGTGAACTTAACTGGAGTTGGAATCTGCCTTCTAACATTCATTGTTTGTTACCAGTGTCTATGCAGATTGTCACAAATGTCAGAGGGATCTGAGAGTTGTGCATAACTTTTTGAGGGCCACATATTTTGGAGCATAGACTAAGTAAATATGTTATCAAAAATTATAAGTACATTAGAGGATGAGCTCATGACATTTTCCATGTAATTTTTTTGTTTTCTTTTGTTTTTTTGAGACAGGGTCTCGCTTTGTAGTTCAGGCTGGCCCTGAGCTCAGCCTCAAACTCACATCACAGCAATCCTCCTGCTTCTGCCTCTCAAGTGCTGGGATTACAGGCATGAGCCACCACACCCGGCACTGTGGTATATGGCACTGGTTGCTGCTGGACGTGAGTCTTCACACCCAGTATTGTATGTGGTTACCGGGGGAGTCGAACCGGGTCCTCGCGATTACAAGACAGGCGCCGGAACCACTGAGCCAAATCCCTGGCTGCTTTCCATGTAAATTCAACAGTTCAATGAAAGGGCTTAGAGACATACAAAGGATTTCTAATAAACATAATTATCACGCAGAAATTCCTGGCACCCGATAATTCAGAAGCCCTTTTTAAAAAAGCAGAAACTCTAAGGGTGGCGTAAAGTGTCCTTGAGTTGGTTATCACCAGGGTCTTAAAATATTGCCTTGAGAGAAAAAATGTTATTAGAAAATAATGAATTTGAATTATTTTATTATGGAGTAGTTATAAATATTGAATATACATATTCAATAGTGAGTTGATTCATTAGTAGCTTTACTTGTTTTTTAAAAAAACAAGATAAATGAGTTCAAAAGTATATTCAAACAAGAAGAGTCAGGTGGTTTTTATGTGTTGTTATTAAGCTGTAGTGAAGTGCATAGCTTCTCCATAGCTGGAGAAATTAGGCTGTGAATACTAGACTTCTATAAACAAAAATCTGTATTTCCACATGCATTTTAATAACAGTGTAAGGAAGTGTATCATAGTAGAAATTATATGCCTTGTTTTTTCAAAATGATGGTCTTATTATAAGATAAGCCACAGTGAAGTTTTCTCTTCAAGAATTTAATCCTGGGGGCCGGGAATTTAGCTCAGTGGTTCCAGCGCCTGTCTTACAAGTGCAAGGACCCGGGTTCGGTCCCCAGTTACCACATACCATACTGGGCGTGGAGACCCACACCCAGCAGCAACCAGTACCACATACCACAGTGCCGGGCGTGGTGGCTCACGCCTGTAATCCCAGCACTCGGGAGGCAGAGGCAGGAGGATTGCTGTAATGTGAGTTTGAGGCTGAGCTCAGGCCCAGCCTGAACCACAAAGCGAGACCCTGTCTCAAAAAAACCTAAAAAAAAAAGAATTTAATCCTGTGTAACCCAATGCTAAAGAAGTGATCTCCTTTTCAGTATGTGCAGCTGCAGGTTCTGGTCTCTGCCTCACCTGTGCTGCATCATGAAGCTGTGTCATGAAGTGCTGTCTGTTTCTGAGCAGATGGTCTCTGAAACTGAAGAATAATCAGAAATACTGCCACTTCAAGGGAGCAATAGTACGTTAACACTATAGCATGCCTAGGAGACTAGAAAAATTATGAAAGATCCACGCACTTATCTGGGCTTGTTTTTTTTCCTTTTCCTTTGCTAAAAGCCTTGAGTGAGACTTACATTGAATTCAGCTCATTTTATCCTAATCCTTAAGTTGTGCAGTGTGATGAACTTTATTATTTTCTTCAAATGACTTGTATTATATTTGTACCCTGGTTAATAAGAGAATGAAAAAAACTTTTGCAGAGATTTTAAAGAAAGAATGAAATGAATAACTGTTATCCAACTATTTAAAAAGATCTTTCTCTTTTTCTTCATGACATTATACTTTGTTATTGTTCATTTCCAAAACCAACTCTTTATGATCAGTTGTGATGCAGGAGGTTTCTTTGGAAATTACTATGTACTGATGAGCAAGTGATGAACTTCCATGTCTTGGTCTGTGTTTTATTTGGGATCTCAAGAGTTCAGGCGTGGATGGAACAGTCTTTTCAGAGAGGTCTAGATAGTTAGAAACTAGAAATGAGATTGGATCTGAGATGAGTATTGGATTTAAAGTCATCATTTTCTTGGTATTCACATAAGTAAAGCCAGTTAAATATCCTGAAGCAATAATTGAGAACAGTTTAGAATTCAATTGAATATAAATGTGATGTGTAAAATTAAACTTCCATTGTGGACTTCTGAGTTTCATTATTTTTATGGTTGGTATATGAATTACAGATTTCCTTGTTACTTTGACTACTGAAAATATTAGGGAATACTGTAAGTAATCTATAATAGAATAGGGGTTGTATAATATTTTGCTTGCCTTTCATAGTCAGCACTTTGAGTGTAAAAATAAGTAGAACTTTAAAAATGTATTGGTTCAAGCAATACTGTTAGGGTTCCATATGGAGCTGTACAGGATAGTGTACCATGACGCCACAAGAAACCAGCAGTAATGTGGTGACATCACATTCTCCTAAATAATATGTCATTATCTGGAAATATGATATGCTCCTTGGGGAGGAATATTAACTCTTTATTAAGTAGTTTAATGGTTAAAGCAATCATTAAGGCACTTACCTCACCAAATCAGACTTTCCAAGAAATGATATTTGGAGACTTTCCAAATAATCATATTTCCTGAAAAAGTCTAAAGCATTAATTGCTTAGTTCTTTGAATTTAAAGATGAACAAGTTGTTATTTACTTGGATATTTGGACTATAGCTATGGAAGAATGTTCTACTTGTTGCTCTAATTTTCTTAGAAATTGTGAAACGAACCACACATATTTCCGTCTGCAAACTCACAATTTTCCAATTCAATTTGAAGAATACTGACATGGAGATAGTGATGAAACTTCTGAACTGTGAAGGTATTGGGGCTCCGAATGCCTCGAACACAAGAAATCAAAATCTGCTGATCGTCAGTCTGTGAGAAGTTGCTTAAATTTTACACTCACCATAAAGTCCTATAAGAAATAGAATTATAAACACCCATGACAGCTTCTGTCTTGGTAAAAGTTCCCGTTTAAGGGAAAGTTCTCATATGTCTCTATGTTACACACATTTTGGTAGAGAGCCTGATTATAGATATGTTATTTGAAGCCAAATAATGTCAGCAGAATAAATTCATGCTTCAAGTCAAATTTCTACTGTGCCATGAATGACAGCTGGAGAGTCTTATTCCTTTTGATCAGTAGTTAGAGTATGTACATATGTTTACATATAAAGGCACTTTCTAAAATTTCAAAATTATAAAAAGAATGTGAAGTTTAAAAATTATCAGAGGTACATCAGAGCTGCCTTTTCTGGCTTATGAACTTTTTTGTATTACATGCGTTCTTATGGCAGTAATTCTAATGCATTCTAAGGATGGATATTGTTATGTTACTCATATTTGTATTCAACTTAGAGAAGAATATTATAAAAAGTAAATGTCCAAAAATTGTTGAGAGACAATTGTCTCTCACAACTCTACTTACCTATGTTACAGAAGATTTGGTACCTGGATTTCAAAACCAGAGCTGGTCTTCTTGGATTTGTAACAGTTTGAAGATGAGGAGAGTACTATTTGTGTAGTATATGTGAAATATAAGGAAATAGGAATAACCTTTACCAATGCTAAGTGAAGAATATAATTCACGTGTGATTAGATAGAATTCTTGTATATTTTATAATTATGAATCCTCAGTGAGTGTTAAAGAAACTAGTTAAAAATGCTTCAGAATTTGACTTATAGTAAATATTCTTTTGTGTTAAAGAAGTAGATTGTTTATATGTAGCAATCTATATTGATCCTTAAACTGTAGGATACCTTCAATACATGCAAATACAGTTTACATTAACAGTCTTGGACAGTGTAAAGTAGGATGCATTAAAATTTTTCTTCCAGTGTAGAAAAAAGGTACTGTTTCTGAATACCAATTTTTTAAATCAACTTACTCATTGGTGATTTTGTTGTTGTATAAATTAGGAACACCTTACTAATTTTTCAAAGTCATTCCATTTTTTTTTTTTTTTTTGAGACAGAGTCTCGCTTTGTGGTTCAGGCTGGCCCTGAGCTCAGCCTCAAACTCAAATCACAGCAATCCTCCTGCCTGAGCCTCCTGAGTGCTGGGATTACAGGTGTGAGCCACAACACCTGGTACCGTGGTATGTGGTACTGGTTGCTGCTGGGTGTGAGTCTCCACGCCCAGTATGGTATGTGGTTGCTGGGGAATCGAACCTCGGCCCTTGTGCTTGCAAGACAGGCACTCAAAGTCGTTACATGTTTAAGATATTTTTCATTTGTGTACAAGTACATTCAGAAAAATTCATACGTTATGAATTTTCATCTCAGTATTCACTACAGGCTTCATCTTCATGTTCCTCATGGTATAACTACTTGTTGAGCCCACCTGGAACTAGAAAGTAAGAGTAGCAACTAGAAGTCCTTTCTGCTTCTTTCCAGACTTTGAACAGTACAGACTAGTTTTGCTGTATTTTCAGCTTTAATAAATAGAATAAAAGAATGTCCTTTTGGAGCATGGTGCAGTGGCATACACCAGTGAATTGAACACTCTGGTAGGCCAAGATAGGAGCATTGTAATTCGGAGGCTAGCATGGGCTACTGGGCAACTTCATGTTTCAAAATTTAAGTTTCAGTTTCAAAATTTAAAAAATAAGAAGTGCTGTGGATGTAGTTCAGTGTGAAGGCCCCCAATTTAATTCTCACGGTTGAAAAGTCTTTTTTTTCTGTCTGACTTTTGTTTTTGTGAGATTGTTCCATGCTACATATAGACATGCTTAATTTGTTCCTGCTCCCCCTGCTGCATACTAACCCAGTTTTACTTTGAAAATATAAGAAGTATAGAAAAGATTCATGAATTTACACATAATATGGAAAAATAATTGTAATGCTTCAGAAGGGATAGAATTGGTGTCGAATAGGTGGTTAGCTTGTGGCTGGCTGGTACTTTGCGGAAACCATGGGGTGAACTCTTATCCAGTATGCTAGAGGTCATGCTAACATGCAATATTAAGTTAAAGGAAAAATTACAGTCTTTATATAAAAATGGAATCTCAACTAATCTCATATAATGAAAGGATATTTAGTGAAACTACTCCGGTAGAATCTATTTAGATAAATTTAGATGTTCTGATTCCAATACTTAATTTTCTATCTTCATAACTATCTTAGCTACACAGGTAAGTAAAAATATAAACACTTCAGTTTATTCTACCTTCTCTTTTTAAAGATAAGGTTCACCTTTCTGAGTGATCTAACTTTCTTAACATACATGTTGAAGATTAAGAACACTGGGGAATTTGCATTAATTTTCTGTGAATATTAGAGTACCTGCCAGTAATTTGCATTGACTGCAATTTGCAGACTGTTGGATGCCACTAGAAATGTAGATTAACCTGAGTGCTCACATAGAGTGTACACATTTTTGGCTTATAGAGCTTTTATTATTAATAGCCATTGAATAAAAATTGACAAGTGGATTTTGTGGTGTAAAAAGTGTTCTGAATCACATATGACTTATGAAAGGCAACTTATGGAATGTATTCTAAAAGAATCCACAAAATCCCCCCACGCATTTCTTGATTACTCAGACATGGTTTTGACAAAATAACTAACAACTTAAGCTACTGACAGTGGAACCAGTTAAGCCGTTCACTTGTCCCTATGAAAAGTATGACTATTTTAAAGTACAAACATTCAGATTTCATAAAGAGGGTGCTATACAGGCCTCATCATTGGAGAGAGACCACGCTCAGTTCTGGAGGCTTTTTGCTCCTGTACACTGTGTACCTGGGAGTACTGTCAGGTACATTGTTTTGGTTAAGACCTGCTGGCAGCTCATTCTGCCAACAAGCTTCAGACTTGACAAGCATCTCATGTATACATGTGATTTGGTTCACTGTTGTTGTCTTGAATTTATCCCTTACAAAGAAGCCTACAAATACACAACACTGTTATCTGGGCCCTCGATCAGGCTAAGTACCCTAGCAATTCTGGAAAGTGTATTTCTTTTTTGATGAAGAAATTGAGATATATAAAAAGACTCACAGTCATATGACTCATGATTTTGTGGGTGTGGATTTTTTTTTTTTTTTGAGACAGAGTCTTGCTTTGTAGTTTAGGCTGGTCCTGAACTCAGTCTCTAACTCACAGCAATCTTCTTGCCTCTGCCTCCTGAGTGCTGGGATTACAGGCATGAACCACTACACCCAGCATTGTGGTATATGATTATCCAGTGATGTACTTATATGAGTGGGTCATTACATCCAGCATTGTAGTATATGGTTACCGGGGATTGGATTTGGGACCTTGTACTTGCCAGGCAGATGCCAGAACCACTGAGCTAATTCCTGGGCCCTGGATGTGAATTTTAATTTATCTAGTATTCCTAAGAAGAGACTCCAAGTTCTATGATAAGAGAACAAACCGTAAAAATATTCCTTATCTTTCTGGATTTTCTCTTTGAATTACCTTATGGTATTTCACTTATTGTGTATTGTTACAAAAATGTGGATCTTCGGGTAGGCAGGTAAATGGCCCTGTTTTTTCCAAGGAATAACTTCCTAAGAAAAGAAACAATATTCTCAAATTCTGCAAGGAATATTTTTTTTTTACTTAAAGTTAACTCAGGAAATACATGTGGAAGGTCCACCTTGAGTCTGAGACTGGGAGGGGAGGAGTTCTCAGCACTTTGCTGAGGATTGTAGACTGTCTGATCTAGGTTTTATCTGGTACTCTTCAAGAATGAACCCTGAGTCAGTTTCTTTACTGAACAGAAATCCTTTCAGCTGAGTGTGGTGCCCCCGCCCTGTGACCCCAGCCTCTGGGAGCTGAGCAAAAGGACCACAAGGTCCAGCCCCAGCTAGTGAATGTAGCAAATTAGCAAAACACTGTCAAAAAAAAAAAAAAAAAAAAAACCCAGAAAGCTGGAGATATAGCTCAGGGTGAAGGCCCTGGTTGCAATCCCTAGTGTTGCAAAAATAGACAAGCCAAAAACATTAGAGTTATTTTTATTAGTGTTAATGTAAAGATTAAAATTGTACTACTCAAACTTCTTAAATTCTTTTTTTTTTTGGCAGTTCTGGGGATCAAACTCAGGACTTTGCATTTACCAGTTAGGCACAGGGCCAATGAGCTACATCCCCAGCCCTTAAATTCTTATACTACTGTTAAAAATGAAGTTTTTACTAGTAGTTAAATTTTACAAATAGCATTGAAAGAATTGACATTAATTTAATAAAATGAATAGAAATATAAAACTAAATCACAAATACTGGGTTTAACAGTAAAAAGATACGACCACAAAGCTCTGTATTTAACTTAATGTGTTTCTGAATTTGACTTCAATGAAAATAATATAAATAACAAATGTTTTGTTAAATATGCAGAAGAATTATTAATCAGATTGGGATTTTGTTTCTAGCTTCAGGATGACAGAATTTAAAGCTATCAAGGGCTTTGCTAGTATCAATTTTAAGAATATATCATTTGAAAATCTTTTAAAACTGTCTTAATTTACTTGGAGATGAAATTAGTATTATGAAAGAGGTGGGTGCTCATTCAACAATAGGCTAATATGGAACTTAATTGAGTTAGCAGCTGAAACTCAGCAAGGTTTCACTGTGGACTTTCCCTGCGCTGGACCATGCAGTGAGCTCGGTTCCACAACTGACTTTGCAGTCCTACCCTGCTGCTAATCCTCCAGCAGGTTCACTGCATTGCCTGCCAGGCATTGTGACCAGATCATCTGATCATTCTTCTTCCTCTGTGTTACAGCAAAACATCGTGCCATGCATCTGAAAGTCACCTGAACAGTGCTTATTAGGCGCTGTCTTAGAAGTACAAAGGCACATGCCAAACCAGTCTGGTTGCCCTCACTTGTAGGGTAGCCACCTAGAAAACCTAGAATATGCTTTTATTTTCTTATTAGGTTTTTATTCAAATGTATACACATCTTAGTACATTTCAGTAATACCTTAATAAGAAAAACAAAAATGTGTATATATCACAGCATACTAGTAGATTCCTGTGACCTTTTCCCTGAGGCCTTTGGGACAGTACATGGCCCAGTGAATGTTTATTTCTCCTGTTCTTTTGTGTCCACCCTGATGTTCTGTTTTTCTACTGTTCAGATATGAAGAAAAAGGTATAAAAAAGTCTCAAGACAAGGAGGAGAAAATTTTTTTCCCTCAGCTTGAGATGTCACACTAGTTTTGGAAAAGGGACAAGCTTTAATGACATCCATCTGTTGCAGTTTAAAGTAGGTGGAACTCAGCACTTGAATTCTTCACCCAGAGTAAGACTCTCCAAGCAGACAAAACATTGGCTTTAGGGTTTGAGGGACATAAAGCAACAAAGCAGAGGGAGACATGAATCTCACATCTGTCTAAGATGTTCTCCTAAACATTTCTTTTTTATTGTGCCAATGTGTGTGTGAAATCTGGTTGAGCCAATAGTCTCTTTTGAAAGTATACTTTTGCTTCACTCAAACTTGATTTGAAAACTCTTACTTTAGTTATAATCAGAGGAAAACACAAAATGGTAAAAATGACAGATCGCTCTGCATGAGGGAATCTGCTTTGATCCATTTGTTGATTAAAGTGAACCAGACTAACTGCTGTTTATCCAAAGCTCTGCATCCAGAGCTTTAATCAGAGATTGACCTCCTTGTAGGACAGCGTGTTCTTGTTTTTATGTGTAAGGGGAGAAGCATATAGATTTCCATGCAGGTATAAATATGCATATGATCCTTATTGTCAGTTTTACCTGTATGCAATTTTGGAACCTCATTTTAATTTTGTCTGTGAAATACACACTGTGTAGCCATTTCACAATATCACTTCTATTTGATATATTTTTTCTCTTCGAGAAAATAAAATCCCTTAACAAGGATTCTAGGATTTCAGTATGCACGAGAGTCTGCTTCTACTTAATTACTTATGAGTTCCCTGGAAGGATGACTGAGATATTACATTTCTGTTGAAAGCATTGGTAAAATTACAGTGATTAGCTATAATTCTTGGATCTGCATTCACTTTTTCAAAGTTTGATTCACAGAAAAGAGAGACACAGTTGTGAAAACTTCTTGTTATTATCAAACAGTAAAAGCTATCTGCAGTGTCCTATTTAGTCCCTAAAGATTCAAAGAGAGTTTTAGTGGTGCAAACCTAAAATTCTAGCACTCTGGAAGGCTGAGGCAGGAGAATTACAAGTTCAAGCCCCATCCAGGCAACTTAGCAGTGGAGTGGGTTGGGGATATATCTGAAAGCAAAGGCGTAGGTTCAGTCTACCATTCCGTTGGGTTTTCTTACTGTTCAGAGTTGCCTGTGGCTCCCGCGGACTACTCTGTCCCTCCTTAGACCTCTGCAGTGGTATCCCTTCACCTCAGGGGGCCTAGGGTTACCCTCTGAAGTCTCCTTGTGCGGGACTTTTTTTTTTTGAGACAGGGTCTCGCTTTGTTGTTCAGGCTGGCCCTGAGCTCAGCCTCAAACTCACATCACAGCAATCCTCCTGCCTCTGCCTCCTGAGTGCTGGGATTACAGGTATGAGCCACACCCCAGCACTGTGGTGTGTGGTACTGATTGCTGCTGGACATGAGTCTCCACACCCAGTACTGAACGTGGTTACCAGGGGATCAAACCCGGGTCCTTGCGCTTGCAAGACAGGTGCGGGAACCACCGAGATAAATCCCTGGCCCAAAGGGAGTATTTTTTTAATGGGTAGCAATGAAGTACCTTGCTCTTTTGCTGAGTTTGCAGAGAGATAGTCAGTAGCTTTTTTTTTTTTCAGACAGGATCTCACTTTATAGTTTAGGCTGGCCCTAAACTCACTGTATAGCCCAGACGAGAGCCTCAAACTCACAGCAATCCTCCTGCCTCTGCCTCTGAGTGTTGGGATTACAGGCGTGAGCCACCATGCCCAACATTCTGGTATGTGGCACTGATTGTTGGTGGGTGTGAGTCACCACGCCCGGTATTGTTGGATGTGGTCACCAGGGATCGGGAATCAACTCAGGACCTTGAGTTTGCAAGGCAGAAGCTGGAACCATTGAGTGAAATCCCCAGCTCGTTACTGACTTTTTAATGCTGAATATACTTTACCATTGCTTGCCTCATTCCCAAATGAGTGTGCTCCTATGTAGTTTGTCTCGGTCAGATCTTAATTTTCCAGTTGATTACATGAATAATCAATGAAAAAATGGAGATAACAACCAAGAATTTCCTTTCCAGGCACAAGAACTATACCAAATGCTATGATTTTCAGATCCAGTAGGTAGACCTAGGGCACAGTGGTGGTTCTCCCAAGTGCAGTGAACCTATAGCTCCTATATTGTGTGCGCCTGATAACATCTGCTTTGACGCTTTGGAAGAATGGGGGAAGAGCATAGAAAAGACTTTCAGCTCTGAGTTTGGTAAACATGAATTAAGTCTTAAATCATTCATTAAAGAGATGTGTGACCTTGGAAACTTTCTAAGCCTCTGGCCTTATTAAATAAGCATATATAGTAGCTCTTCTGATATGATATTATTGTATTAATGATGTAGTGCATTTGAGTTCTTTATTCTTGGTCCATAGTAAACACACAATAAATACTGCCTGTAATTATTTACTTCATTTAATTATTCATTCAATTATGTGCTTGGAAGTATTTTATAGGAACAACCTGTAATTTAATTTAGGGTATCTTGATTTATTTTGAAAAAAACATTTTATGAAGAAATAACATTTTCATATTTTGTACCTGTGACCTAAAATATTTCATTTTTATTGTTTTATGGTACTGAGATACCCTGAGATGCCAGCATGACAATGCACTTTATTATAATGATTTATAAATGCTGTGGCAAAGTTGGAAAATCCTTCTGGAATTTAACATTTGCTGAAAATAGTAAGATAATTTTACAGAAGCAGGCATGTTCAAATGAGTCACCATGTAACCACTGTGGCATTGTGTATCTTCTTGGGGCACCATGCCAAGACACAGATTTCAGGAAGAATGAGGCATGAGGTGTCGTAGGGGAGTGGGGAGGGAATGAACAATTCTGCATTAATCATACCAGGATGCATTCCTGGAAGAGTCAGAGTGTGAATTCTAGATGTAGAGGTTTCAGTCACACCCTTCATCTGTTACTGCATGTCTGTGATTCATAAGCCTATCAGCCACTGTGGTGTTTGGATTTAATGGGAGGTAATTTTATCCTAGAGTTTTTAGTTTTCCCATGTGGAAGCCATTTTAACAGTACACATAATTCCATATCAGAAGCTCCCAGAGAATATTCTCCCATTCCATATCTGTACATTGCTATGAATCATACTAGTTCTGACAGTGTGCCCAGAATCCCTGCCCAGTGCCATCCCAAGGGAGGGACACAGTGGCCCTATGAATAAAATGTGTAGTTAAGAGTTGTCAATCCTGAATCTCACTCCAAATATGCCAGTGATATCCCTCTTCACATGACCATTGTTTCTTCAGTCAGATTTTATGTCACAAGAAAAATTACAACCACTATACAAATATCTTGGACCCTAACAAAAACTTATCTTCACTGTTAAGGTTTAAAAGTCAGACTTGTTTTAACGAAGTAGAGATGGACGAGTGATTTTAGTTGAATCTCTGGAACAGCTTTGCTCAGGACTTTTTTTCTTTTTGTTTTAGTTTCTTTTCTTTTTTTTTTTTTTTTTTTGAGACAGTCTTGCTTTGTAATTCAGGCTTAGTCTTGAAATCAGCTTTGAACTCAGCAATCCTGCTTCTGTCTCCTGGGTGCTGGGATTATAGGCATGAGTCACCAAGCTCACCATGCCCTACACTGTGGTAGGTGGTTATCAGATATCGAACCTGGGACTTTGCATTTGCAAGGCAGGCACTGGTACCACTGAGCTAAATCCTTGGCCCTGCTCAGGACATAAGGGGAGTTCAGCTGGTTCTACTAGGATCAAATCTTTCTTTGGAGAGTATGGGAAATGAGTAATTAAAAAAAATTAAAACAAAAGCCCCTCCCCCAAATGCCTGTTTCTCAGTAGTGATTTTCTTTAACAAGAGATTTTACTCTACTATTGTTTCCTGCTCCACATGTAATCATGTTTTCTCAAAATCACTGGCCTCACAAAGTTTGCTTTGGCCCCAGCTACCCCTGCCAATCAGTGCTGTTCTCTTTCTTCAAAACGTCCTTAGAGCTTCGGTTACTCTGCCAGTGAGGACACACAATTGTGAGTGACCCACACTCAGATTCCTCTTTAATCCATCTTGAAACCAAGAGTAAACAAAGAAGAAACCTAGTAGCTTTAATTTATTTTAGCCTTCTTGTTCCTTTTTGCCTGGACATAGACTCAACACAAAGTCACTAAAATCCTGATGCTAACAAAATGGGTAGCAGTGGTAGTTGGGGGTCATGTAAATTTATCTTTGAATGTGGCTAAAGCACTAAACTAAGACAGCAACAGTTATTCTAATTTTGATGCTTCTTTGGTTCTCTTTAATAAATGGAATATATTTCCCATTGACTTTAAGAGAGGAATACCAACTCCAGGAGGATAGTGAAGTTGCTACCTTTATTCTGTGAATAATGTTCAATGTTGTAAAGTCAGTGGTGGGAATTTTTCAATTTTATGTGCAGTGCAAACATTCTTGTCTTTCTGTGTTTGACATGTTCTTTTTTATCAATAATTTACCTATTGTCTTCTTTTTCTCATAGTCTGACAGCAATGCAAGCTTTCTTCGAGCTGCCAGAGCAGGCAACCTGGACAAGGTCGTGGAATATCTGAAAGGGGGCATTGACATCAATACCTGCAACCAGGTAAGACATGGCAGCCCCCTGTGCCATACAGTGAAGATGTAGTCCTAGAACCCAAGGTCACTCTTCATTTTTACTTGGTTTACTAAGTTATAAGTGACCTGGTCTTGTGGAAGTCTTTGTGGTCTCTTACTAACCTCTCAGGCATCAGATGTTTATATCCAAGGCTAATATCCTTGTGAAATAGATAGATAAGAACTTAAAAAGTGAGAATCTGTTTTGTCTGTGAAATGATGTAGGGTGCCTTTATCTGGAATGTTGACCAAGAATGTTTTACTTTTGGGGATAGCAAGAATGGAGAACTCAGGCATCACATTTAATCTGGGCCATTTCTTAGCACGGTGCTGGTGGTATGAACATTTTCAGAATTAGGCAATATCTTTCCCAGACTAAAAGCAGGCTTGTGTGAATCTTCCATGGCATCCATCCTCCTGTAACATGGTGCACGTGCAGTCACACATCATGGTCCTTCATGTCCCCTCTGCTGGATTACATGAAATGGGAAACAGGTGCAGTCAGCGTGTTGACACTCAGCCTCTGGTTTTGATTGTACAGTCCTTGGTCCTTGACTCAGGAGACTTGTGGCTTCTGTCAGCATCATAATTCTTATAGTTCTTAAGTAAAGAACTACAGAGGGAAGATAAAGTCCTGAACTTTTATAGTTCTTAATGCTGAGCTATGGAATGGGCCAGGTAGCCTTATCTCAATGTGTGAAATCTTTGTGTGTGTTTCTATATTCTTAATCTCATTTTTTCTACTATCCTCACTTTATCTGACATATTCTTGTTTTTTGAACAAATAATTTGAGTTTTAAACTAAGTTACTGTAAGAGCATCCAAATTCTCTTATGAATACAAGTACTCTATAAAATGCCTAAGAAGTTGCACATAAAAACTTTTATAATTTTGAATGTTAGCTTAGGTTTCTTTAAATGTATTGCATACAATTCCCCATTTTCAATGTCAGTTCATTAACTTTCTAAAATTGTAATACTTAGAAAATAAGCAATGAAACTATTTTTTAAGATTTAAGCAAACATTCTGTTAAAAAATACCAAAATAAAAGACCTAAGAAAAATAAAGCTAATATCAGTTCAGCCCAAATTTACTTCACCTCAAATTATAACAAATATATTAATTATATGAAAGACCTTAGGATCATTTTAAGAAAGAGTAGTCTCTTAACAGTGTATACTCCATTCTGATGAGATTTACAGACTAACATGGCATCTTGTGTTAGCCCAAGAAGTGTTTAACATTTTTTTTGGAGTGACCAGCCATCCATGACCATATCTCTGTAAAACGAAGTATACTTGTTTTTCTAAAAAAGGCAACGCGATGTCCTGAAACTTATACAAAGTTTAGAACCTACATATTCAAGTTCAGATTCCACCACCCTCAAGAAGTCATTTTAATTTAGAAGGTCACATTTTTGTAATCTCTAAAATAAGGTAATAATAGTATCCTTGTGTTGTAATGTGAGTTGGATTAGGAAATATGAAAGGACTTTCTAGAGTGTAAGAGTTCTGATTGCTATGGCTATATCTGACTGACCAAGAATCAGAAAAATTAAAATTAAAATCTGCGTAAACTATGAGACTACATTTCCTCAATCACCTGGCACTACCAAGTAAAAAGGAAATATTATTTGGTGTTGGTTCTTTATAATTATTCTTCATGAATGTATAGTGATTAGAGACTAGGGAAATATAGTGACTAATAATGCATTAGTTAGGATGTATCAGACTTTGTGCAGAGGGCTTATATCAGATATTATATCTGTTAGCTGAGACAAGTTGTTAGAAAGTGGAGCTTATAAGTATAGAAACTAAGTTCACATTTGATTGCACTTGCTCTCAGAGTCACTGATGTCTGGCTTGTGCCCAGTTCTAGCTACTACAGAGCATCTTTGTGTGGTTTATACTTTGCTTTTTGTTTTCTAAGACAAGGTCTCACTATGTAATTCAACAAATCACTCTATACTGGCCATCATAATGTAGCCTAGGCCTCGCACTTTCATGATGCACTTGCATTGGCCTCCTGAGTGTTGGCCTTGCAGCTATGTGCCACTAAATCTGGCTCTGCAGAGCATCTTCTTGAGTAGGTGCTTGGAGCTATCCTTCAAAATGCATAGTGGTAGTGTCTTTTATCTTGAAGCTCAAATCTACCATTGGTAATATATTTAATCTCTAGATGAATATAATAGTTAAAAAACAACTTCTAAGTCAAAGAGCACCCTACCAAATATCTGCTAAAAGTCAAGTAAAATGTAGCAGAAGAAAATATACAAGTGCCTCACAGGACTGAAGAGGCAACCATTCTGCAGAGGGGTCACTGTTTCTAACTATGCTGTGTTTGAAGTGAATATAGCACACAGGGGACAGAAGAAATCACATCCTCTATTTTGATTCCAATCCTGGGATTCTAGGGAGCATTATGACATGTAATACGGAAATGAGGACTTTCTGTTCCCTGTTGTATTTCTTAATGAAGGACAATCTGGGCTGCACCATCTTTCCAAAAGTGTCATGTGTTGCCGTGCTAAGTTTCCTTAAACTGAAATTTGAATCAGATTTTCTTTATAAAATTGGTCTTGTAACTACCAAGAGAATTTTGAAATTTAGTTGAGAAATTCTACTTGGCCTGTAATAATTTAAAGAATGTTGGAAAAACTCATAAATTTGGCAAAAGACAATATCCTAAAAAAAGTTCTTTAAGCTTTCATTTTTCCTTTGTCAATGATTATAAATCTAGTTCTTATTTTCTTGAAAAGATTAGATTACTAACCTACTTATTAGTTCTTCTTTATTCAGAAAAGAGAATACATCTTAGCATTCATTCTGTTTCTGAAGCTCACAAATAATTCTACATCATTTCTGTCTAGTTGCTTTGTGTGACCTAATACTACTACATACAGACTCAACATCTGAATATTCAAAATATTCTATAACATTGTCATAAAAATTCACAGCCAAGTTAAAAGTCAATAAAAGCCCTAGAAGATTCAGATACTTTTTACCATGTATAAACTTTATTGGTCTCACTGGGATGACCTCAACATGAAGGGCTATTACTTAGAGTTTATTGAATGCAGCCCTAGCTATGACACCAGTGATTAATAGTTCTCAGGATGTCTTGATTTTTTCTCTTGACCTTTTGCTCCAAGTTGTAAATGTGAAGAATTATTAATTGAACCCTGTGTTTTCTTTCTCAGAAACAGAAAATGAAGTCAAAGCACTACTTGTAAAAAATCTCCATGTCCTTAAAATATCAGGGTATTAGCAACAAGCAGGTACACTCAACATTGACTTTAGCTATTCTCATATAGTGTGACTAGGACTTTGCAGTAGTTTGGGGAGTCACATTCAATAGGAGGTGCTGCAATCTAAACTCTCATTTTTTTCTACACACTAGTTAAGAGAACCTGGACAAACAGCTTCTCCAGGACTATTTTCTTAACTGCACTGATTATAAGTACACTCAAGCCATAGGGTGTTGTGTTATGATGATTAAATGAAATGTTTGCAAGACACCCCACACAACAAGCATTCAGTGAAATTACTGAATGGCAGCCCATATTATTATAATGAATTTCTTGCTATTGATTTGTAAGCTTTAACAAGAGTCATACTAATCCTGACAGGTAAGACAGAACATTAAATGGTATTACCATAGCCTGAGTCATTACATAGAAAATATTAGGTTTAATAGTAATTAGGCAACAGTTACTATTTATCTGTGTTGCATTAAACTAAAATCTTTTTCATAAGTAACACTTGGATCCATCTGGCTTGGACTTCTTTCTACAAATTGCCAAACATAATTTTATTAGTCTGGGATTTTATAAAGCAACAAAAATGTATAAAAAAGAATTGAATTCATGAAATTATGGGAATTGGGACATGGAATTACTGGAACATGGAATTAACTATATAAAGTTTTCTAGTTAGGCACAGATATAGGCATAAATAATCAAGCTATGTGTCCATTATCAAGCCTTCATTCAGGAGAAGCAGAGTATCTTTATACAGTGTGATAAAAAAAATCTAGTGATCATGACTGCCAAGTTTCAAACAGAGGAAAAATAGATTCACAAAACATTCTTGAATGTTCTCATTTACCAGATCTGGTATTGTGTGACTTCTGGCTCTTTCTCAAAGTTAAAATGACAGTGAAAGGCAAGCATTTTGAATCAATTTAGGACACTGAGGCAGGAAGACCGCGTAACAGCAGACACTCAACAAGGCAAACTTTCAGAACTGCTTTGAAAAATGGCAAGAATGATGAAATAAGTATGTTTAAAGTGAGGGGAGGTTTTTGAGGGAGGTTAATGGTAATGTGTCTTTTACTGTAATAAATTAAAAACAAATACTTTGTTTTTGTTTTTTGGTCCTCAGAGATTGAACTCATGACCTTAAGCTGGCACGGCAGGTGCCAGAACAATTAAGATAAACCCCTGGCCAAAAGCAAGTTTAAACATTCATATATTTTTGATCATACCTCAGATTGCAAGTATTAAGAGTTTTGAGCTTCAACATTAATATTTATTCAATGTAAAGTAATTTCAGTAGAGACTTTCGTCTACTTGTACAGAAGCCTGAAAAGCTTTGACTGTATCTGAAATTTTCTGCAGTTGTTTGACATGTGACTTTTCTACCCTTGTAAAAGTACCAAAGCTAGTTTCCTACAAATTATTCCTGGGGCTCTCTCCCTAGGTACTCTGCTGTAGTAGCCTGGGCTAGGACAGAACACTTTGTATTCATGGAATTCTCTAGAACACTCTCTTCCTGTGATCCAAAGTCATGGACTGCAGTGCCTCACTCTGAAACAGCCTCTCAACTCTTACCAGTCATTTCTGCTATTGTCAGGACAGCATTCTTTTCTACCATTCTGATCTCAGGCATTTGTTCCTCTGTTTAGTCAAACATGTATTGTGTATTTTAGATTCAAATAAGTGCTGTAGGTGCAGGGGATGGAGTTGTGCAAAGAGAAGCAAAACCCCTTCTCTTGTATAGCTTAAAATATATGATCTAAGAGAAGAAAGGCACACAGGAGAAAAAATGAGAAACATGGGTACATTGACATGGAGGAATACATAGAAGAAGAGGAGACTGAGAAGAATGGAACTGTGTGTCACTAGATAGGTGTTCAGAGACCATGGAACTGAGCACAGCAGCTGTGCACTATGGAAGAGAGAGCCCTTGAGAAGATTGGTGCAGTGACAGTCAGGTGTTCCTCCAAAGGAGTACGTTGGTTGCTCAGGGACAGCAGCAGAATGAAAGAGAGGAGAAAGAGGCAGCACTGATCATGTAGGACCTGTAGGGTACTTTAAGAGCTCTGGCATTAATTCTGAATGAAAAGTCATTAGAGAGTTTTAGGAGAGAAGTGACACAAGCTGATTTAAGTTTTAAGAATAACACTCAGAGGGAAAGCGGGCAAGGGAAGAGAGGAGAAAACACTCTGTGACATTTTAGGCGAGAGGTGTGGAGCTCCACACCAGCACAACAGATGATGGTGAGAGCTGGTTGAGTCCTGTATGCATTTTTAAGACAGTGACTATAAATAAAGAGAAAATAAAGGAAGAGTCAGGGAGGCAGACTTTTTGGAGACAGGGAAGGGGATCATCGAGAAGGGGAATAAAAGGATAAAAAGGGACAGATAATTTAATGTAGGATGAGAGTGGAAGAGAAGATGTAGGAATGAAAGTGGGGGTTTGATTAGAGAAATGAGGGTTTATGAACTGTGACTGAGAAGATTTTTTTGAGTAGGTTTAAAAGAATAATCAGGAGATGAGTTTTGAACATGTCAAATTTGATTTGTCATTGTGGTATCACAGATAGAAAAAAACAACTGGTTATATGAATTTGATGTCCAGAAAAGGGGGCTTAACTGAATGTAGAAATATCAGTGTACAGATAATATTCAAAACCTTGAAAGTATATGAGATTATCAAAAAATGAATATCTATGAAAAACAGAGTGGTCCAAGGGTTGATCGTTAAGGTTCTTGAACTTCTAGCGATCAGGAAGATGTACTTGCATTAAGGATAATGAAGATACATCCATACATGTTAGAGGAAGACTTGAAGTGTGTCTAGTCTTGGAAGGCAAATGAAAAAATTATTTTCAGAGGAATAAAGTGATCAACTCTGAAAGATGGCAATGCTTAATGTTGTGGTAACTAGTGAATTGTTCACAGCAAATTCAGTAGAATGCAAGACCAGATGAGAGATGATTCAACAGTGACCAAACTTAATACTCCTTCAAGGACTCTTACTACACAGAGGTAAAGAAAACAAATAGGTAGCTGGATGAGGAAGTGGGATCAAGAGAGGCTTTCTTAAATGTGAAAGAAGTGACAGTAATTTTGTTTCACTGATAAAAAAATCAATGAGAAAGGAAAAAAATGAATGACTTAGGAGAGAAGAGAGATTTCTTAGGTAGCATTGTTGAGTAGATGGTGCGCATGGGGGTGGGGCCTGATTGGGTTTGGCCATTGTATGAGCATGGAATTTTGGGAAATGTTAGGTAAAGAAATAGTAAGTAGCTGGGTGGAAGTGAAATAGAAGTTCTCCTTTCATTGCTTTTCTCTCTTTTTTAAAAAAGTGGTATAAGTTTGTGAGGAAAAATGAGAGAGGAAATGACAGACAGTGAGAAGAGAAAAATATGACTTAACATAGTAGGCAGAGATTAAGGATAAAAACATTGTGACTCCATGTACCAAGGGGCTGCCTAAAGAGATTACACTGAGGAATTTAAAGTGTAAGTGGTGTGTGTGTGTGTGTGTGTGTGTGTGTGTGTGTGTGTGTGTGTGTGTGTGTGTTTGTGTGTAGTTTCTTTTTGCGGTCTGGTTTAAGGTCACATGAAATGAAATCTATAATCAGAGATGTGATTTAGCAAAGCTATCACAACGCAAATGAACCAGGCATATATACGAGAAAACATAAAGACCATGCACAGAATTCTACACTAAGAATGGAGACAAGTAGAAACTGAAAAATGAGTGGAATGTAAAGATGGAGGTGGAAGGATTATTAGAACTAGATGAATAAGTTGGCTATGAAGTGGGTGGTGGTCAGAGGATTGTTATGTCTGAAATAGATCTAGGAGGAAGGATAAAATGATTAGAAATGATGAAGTATAGAATATGACTGTGGAAATGAGTGGATGAGGTAAGAAAGACAAAAGGGAAAATCATCAGCAGAGAGGAATTTTAGAACTTGAAACTCTGAGTCTTTGGAAAATTTATATATGAATATGATGGAGAACACTACAGTGACCTGGAAGCTAAAAATGTTCAAGGAATAAGGGATTATAATGAGAGGATGCAGGCTAAGTACATCTGGAAGGGGAAAAGTAATTTGAAAAAGAAGTATCAAGAAAAGAACATAATCACAGCTTTGGAAAGCAGTCAACAGTAGGAACATGGGAGTGTAGATACCCACCACTTGAACAGCCTTTAGGAAAGCAGTGTCTTCCACTTCAGGTACAGCAAGAAGTAGGAGGAATGTTCAGAGAAGAGGTTTAGCACAGAGAGCTGTCACTATTGAGTGTATCTCATGTGTTCTGAGGGCATCCAGGAAATGAGAAGTGATAAGAGACAGGGTCAAAAAAAGGATATACAGAGACATTGGGAGTGCATTTGGAAGCACAAGGGTTGACTTTGTAATTGGCTTTAGCAGGGATAAGGGGCCTATCACAAATGTAATCCAGATGGTCCCAATCAGATAGTGATGGAGAGGTTGTAGGCACTCTCTGGAGGAGGAGGCTGAGGAGTCTTGTCAGGTCCCTGCAGAGTTCTGGACCCTCACTTTGACTTCTGCTGTTGGAGGCCCACGGTGCAGAGATATTATTTCCAATGTGTCCTTGGTACAATACTTCAGGGATAAGTATAACCAAACACAAGTGATGCATGAGACAGAGCTGTCATTCCCACTTAGTCATCCTGTCCTTGGTTATTTTCTTTGTGTCCATAGAAATCACCCAACTCTTTTGCAATATCTTAGATTTTTGCCTATTCATATTTTAGCACCATTTCTTTTGTTGATAAGTTATTTTACATAGTCTCATTGCTTTCTCTGCAGATGTTTTCCAAACTTTACTGCATCTGTCTCCTGGATCTATCTATATACCTCTTCTACTTTGTCTTTTTTTTTCCTTCCCATTCCTCTACCCACTCCACAACCCCCATCTCTTATACACATAGCTTTTCCTTTTTTATTACCATCACATTAGTTTTCCACTCTTTACTTACCCCTACACCCCATTTCCTTTTAAATATTTTCTATTTCATAATATCTATATATATATACTATAACTCATTTACATCATTTTCTCATACTAGAGAAAAGATACAATATTTACACATCTGTGACCTATTTATTTCATTTATGAGGATGTCCTGAAGGTACATCCATCTGAGTATGAATGCCCCAACCTTACCATTTTTATGGCAGAATAATATTCCATTCTATAAAAGAACCACATCTTCTTTATCTAGTCTCTTGTTGATGGATATTTTGGTTGTATCCAAGATTTAGCTATCACAAACTGAACTGCTATAAACATGGGTGCATATATATATGACTCTGATATAAATCATTCATTTCTTTTGTGTATATACGTAGCAAAGAATAGCAGGGTCAAATGGGACCTCTAATGCTAGTTTTGTGAGAAATCTCCAAACTGATCTCTACAGTGGTTGTACAAGTCTCACTCCCAACAACAGTGGAGAGGGGTTCCTTATTCACAACAGCCTTGCCAACATACTTTGTCTTTCTGTCTGTCTGTTTCTGTTTCTCTGTCTCTGTCTCTATCTCTGTCTCTATCTCTCTCTGTCTCTCTCTCTCTCCCTCTGTATGTGTTTGTTTACATTTTTATGAATATAAAGAAAAAACAAATTCTACTATATCTGCTCTTTCAAGGCCTGGAGTAAGGAGCAGAAAAGAAAAAGAAAATGTTTTCAAGTGGTAATTAAAAGTTTCCATTCCTAGAAATTAAGGAAATCAACGTGTTGAAGAGAACTTGGCATGTGTGTATTGACTGTCATTACTTAAATAAGGGAGCTCTTTTTGCAAGGTAGAGTCTAAAATGCATCCTCAGCTAAGCCTGGAGGTACATGCCAGTAATCCTAGCACTTAGGAGGCTGAGGCAGGATTGTCTTGAATTCAAAGCTAGCCTGGGCTGCATAGTGAGCTCAAGGCCAACCTAAACTACAAAGCCAGACCCTGTCTCAAAAAACAAAAAACAAAAAAACAAGATTTAAATAAATAAAAATAAAATACATCCTTATACCTTACTGGCTGTGCAAAATCATTTCTGGAGTGAGTGAAGGATGCTTCTGTCCTTTGGAAGAGGTTTATTGGGGAATTAATGTGCATTATTTCTTTTGAGGAATAAGAGAAGGCAGGAAATAGTGCCCATTAGAGGCAGAAAGATAAAGAAGTAAGTTGTCAGGGAGCTGAGGATATAGTAACTTATCCAGCATAACAACCATATGTTTCTCTGATTTATTTTCTATATTCTCTCATTCTTACTAGTTTGGATACCAAACTAAGGGTGGCTGTTACATCCGTTTTTAGCAACTCCACTTTTAGTGGGGTTTTTGCATCTGTGAAGAAGGCACTATTCCTAGTGACCAGTTGCATTCACAGCTAAAAAAATTAGCAATATGCAGAAGGGGATGCAAGTTCCACAAACTAGGAACTTGGATCATTAGCAATACAGGAAGATTAAAGGCTTTGACAGGTTTTGAACTGTAGCAGTACGCATGTGGTTAAATTTAAACATCATGAGGGGAGAGGCTAGGACTAACATGAACCAACTCATGGAGAATGATTTGTATGCTAGAATTGAATCCTTTTTAGTGGAAGGAGCATACTGTTGGAAGGAATATGACCCAGAATTGACACATAATAGGTATCCAATTAATAATTCACAAATGAATGATTGAATGAATACTAGACCAACCATTTAAATAATTCTTAGTCTCATTATGTATTTATGAGTTGTAAATAATACCTGTGCGATGAATTAAAAATTATGTTTATTGCAAACCTACTAGATACCACTATATTGCACAATACACACACACACACACACACACACACACACACATAATGTGATAAAATCTTCACAATATGCTTCTTAGACTGAAAGGGAGACTGATGACTGGGGTCTCACATGATACAACAGCCTCTAATGTTGTACAGTATACTTTCTTCGGAGCCCCAGTTATGATGTTGGTGATTATAGCCAGATAGAATTTAAATAACAAAAAGTTGGGCTACCTACAAATGATGATTTTACCCAGGCTGGAGAAACTGGGTGGACAAATTGTGGGCAAGTACTAACAAGTTTTTACTTTTGATAAAGATTTGTTAAGGTAATCACTACTTCTTTCAGACAAGCTGTAATCCTGTGAGATCTTGTAAAAACTCTCACATGTAGAAGGTTCAAGTCAAACTTCCTTAACGATCCATTGTTTTCCTAGTGAGAAAACTCTTTCTTTCAGTTTCTGTTTACAAACCATTTCTTGTGGCAAAATTTTTTCTATTTAGAAAGATAAACTTCTTTTGGATCACTGACAGTACATCACTGTGCCTCAGTTTGAGAAATCCTGCATTAAAATTTGAGTATGATTTTTAGTAGATTACATGAAATTAGCAAAATGTAAACATGACCAAGAACAAAAAATTGCTAGCTGATAACTGATTTGATATGGTTATTCAGATAACTCAGAATATGCTTCTGTGAAATGTTTTCTTAGATTGGCACTGAGATGAAAATATAAAAATTAAATCATTCTCTTGGAACTGTGAGATCCTTAAGCACATGTCCCAGGGTCCCAGGCTGATGGAGGCCATATTATAAGAATGCTTCTCTCTGATCTAATTTCCTGCCATATACATTAACAGCCACAGAAAACAAACTTCTGAATGTGTTTTTGAAGGCTAAAGGTGAACATGTCAATGTCTATCCACGCACTGACTAAATTCATTGACAAGCTACAGAGTACTTGGAGGAATTAAGGTACTTCCTGTTTACCTCCATACTCTTCATACTCTTTCTGTTTTTTAGGTTTTTTTGAGACAGGGTCTTGCTTTGTAGTTCAGGCTGGCCCTGAGCTCAGCCTCAAACTCACATCACAGCAATCCTCCTGCCTCTGCCTCCTGAGTGCTGGGATTACAGGTGTGAGCCACCACGCCCAGCACTGTGGTATGTGGTACTGATTGCTGCTGGGCATGAGTCTCCACACCCAGGATTGTATGTGGTGACCAGGGATCGAAGGCGGGTCCTTGCTCTTGCTAGACAGGCGCCTGAACCACTGAACTAAATCCCTGGCCCCATGTTCATACTCTTCCTTAGCTTATCCATGATACAGACATTACTGAAGTGCCCTTTTCTTGTGCTAAGGGCTGTGTGAAATAGAGGATACACAAATAAGATTTACTCCCCATGAGGAGCCTTGTTGTGAAAATAAGTTGAAAGCTTCATACAAATACAGTAAATTGGTGAAATTCTGTAATTTTTTCTAAAGATACAGTGACCAAACCAAGTTGTATATCTCAGGCACATTTGAAATTGATACTCAATGCAATTTATAGGTATTGCTTTTACAATGATAGAAAATCTGCTTAGGTTACTACTTAGATGACCACCAAAGGCTGTTTCATGGTATAGTGGATCCCTCTTCTCTCTTCCTGTTTCTCTTTAGAATCTAGCATGTCAACTTTGGCTTGTTTTCAATTTACAATGTAAAAACATGAAGGAGATTAGAAATTGTTGTAATTCTCCAATAATATTATCAAACATTTATGTGGACAGCTTGAAGTACAGACTTGGGCCTTAGCATGAAATTTAACATATGATAAATGTTAAGTAAGTATTTTAATGTGAATTCTTAATATTCAGTTGTTTTTTATTTAAGGTATCCTTTACTATGTTCATTTAACAAATCTACCATGCTTTAATTTGAGCTTAATGTCTTGTCTAAAAAGGTTTTTCATTTCTTCTTCCTTGGAAGCAAGGATATAGGCTAGAGAGAGCTATGGAGCTGTTTAAATTCTGTTCTCCCCTCTTACACCCTTTCCTTTGGGGTCCTTGTCTCCTTTCCTCTCTTGGTCCTGTCCACTCTGGCGCCTGCAGACCTATCAAGGATTGTCCCAATAAGGAATTCTTTTTTTTTAGTTGAAAAAAATTTGTTGGTTGATTCTAATACACAACCCTACCCCTGCTTGCTACCTTTCATAAATTCTGTGGTAAAGCTGGGAAATCCAGCTTTAAATATTATCTTTGAAAGTTGTTTGTTTGAAGTAGTATTATGGAGGGTATTATACTTTCTTCAGTTATCATCTGGTCTTAGAACTGTAGAGTCCCCTTATGGGATTGTATTAGTTGCTTTCTCATTACTGATATACAGAACTCAACACTCACAATTTGAAAGAGGGGTGGTTTGTTTAGCTTACAATTTCCAGTGAGTTGGGTCTTGCAGCTGGCAGGGTATAAAACAGAAACTGTGTGATAGAAAAGCTTGGTGGTAGAAAACTGCTCAGTCAATGGCGGCCAGGAAGCAGCCACAAAAGGGAAGAGCCAGTAACAAGAACTTGCCTTTCCAGGTCACACGTTCAGTAACTTGTTTTTTCAACAAGGCCACCTAAGAACGAGATTTTGATGGGGGAAATTTTACTTCCAGACTATGACATTCTACTCTTGGTTCTCACAATGCTGTTGAACATGTCAATATGAAAAATGCCTTTGGGGCATCTGTAAGACTTACCAGTGTCATTACAATTCCAGCATTGCTAAGAAACCAAAGTCCAAAGTCTCCTTTGAGACTTGGATACTTTAGTTTATCTTAGGTGTGAACCTCTGTAAAAGTCAAAAGCAAAGTTAATTGCAACACACAATGGCTCAAGGCAAACATTCCCATTCCAAAAAAGAGGAGTGAGTGAACCCTGAAAGGAATCATGCTAAAGCAAGATCAAAGCCCAGCACAGCAAACATTAAATCCTGAGGCTCCATTTCCAGCACCTAGGGTAGGTTGCTATGAGATGGAAGCTCCAAAGTGCTTGGGCATTTGTGGTTACAGCCCCCATACCCTCTCTTGGGTTGGCTCCACTCACTGTCTGCAGTGACATTCCTCAGAGACATTCTACATTTCCTGCTTCTCCAACTCCCTGTGGTTTGCACTGCACCTTGAGCTTTGCTCTCCCATTTTTATGAATTAAAACACACTAATTGGCAAAAGCTGATTTTATGACATTTATGCATAATGACCTACAGTTTGACACTGGTTTAAAAGTTATTTTAGTTTAGTTTAAAAAGCATTAATTTGGGAATCAGATGCACCTGAGTTTGCATTTTTTCTTCCTATTAGTGATAGAGATGTTTGAGATAAATCACTTGACACTTTTTTTTGAGACAGGGTCTTGCTTTGTAGTTCAGGCTGGCCTCAAAATCACTATATACACTATATAGGCCAGGTTGGCCTCAGATGAGTGCTGGGATTACAGATGCAAGCCACCCCACCTGGCTTAAATCACTTGACTTCTGAGAATTGTAGTGTCATCACCTGCAAACTATGGAGAAGGTAGTGAGAAAGATGAGGGGGAAATTATTACAGTGTCTTATGTACAGGCCAAAAAATATATCTATAAAATTCATTGTAAGTACCACATCCAGATATACATACATGTAAAATGCTATATGCCCTAGATATATGTAAAATGTAAAATACTATAAAGATAGGATTAATTTCTGAATCTTCCAATCATCAAATACTTATTTCTTAGTTTCCATAACCTATTTATTCTTCTTGATCTTAGCAAGCTTTTGAAGGTCAACTTCTTTTAGGCTGGCTCACAATAATATTTAATGTCATTTTCTATATTTTGAAGATTATATGATAAAAATATTTTATGGAAAGGACAGGAGACAAGATCAGTGACAAAAAAGGGAGCCATCAGCTACAGGCACTAGTGGAACTTCATTGCAGATGAAGTGAATAGAAGTGGTTTAAACAGTGGTTTCTTCAAAGCATTCTTATTCTGTACCTTTCCCATGTGAAGTGATCAGTGACTTGCCAAGTTCCAACTCTTGTTGCAAATACTCTTTTAGTTGATGCAAATTTGTCAAATGTTTTCGAAAAATTTATCATTTTAGAATTTAAAAGAAAGCTGTGGAGATTTAACAATAATAAAATAAGTCACTGATAGAACAAGTTGCCTCTTGGATCACATAGAGTTGGATTTACTTTATTACATCAGAAACTTTTACAGACCAGCTAAGGATATAGTTATATCAGTTAAATTGTGTTTCCAAAAGGTGGCACATTATTTGTTTTGCTATTCTTGATCCCCATAAAAATTGAATATATCCTTAACCGCAAGATATAAATCTTCTTAGTCTAAAGAAAACACCATGCAAGAGAGGGAATGGCTCAGATGATTTATGGGTATAAGAAGTGAGGAAAATACATAAATGATTTTTGACATTAACTTTATTTTTATTACTCCATTATATAGATGATTCCTTTTGCTACTGATATTCTGATGGCGTGGGACTATATATAATATTGCATAATTACATATATTTGTGTACATGGGCAGGTAGTTTCTCTTGGAGGGGTTTCCTAGTTTAAAGGATTATCTAACACGATAATCTCCTTCCCAGCAGTGGTAGGAGGTGGGGTACCAAGCTTCTTTATTACTGCTTTTTTTTTTTTTTGAGACAGGGTCTTACTTTGTAGTTCAGGCTGGTCCTGAACTCAGCCTCAAACTCACAATAATCCTCCTGCCTCTGCCTTCTGAATGCTGGGATTACAGGGATGAGCCACCACACTCAGCATTGTGGTATGTAGTTATGGAGTGCTGTGCTTGCAGGCACGAGTCAGATGCCCATCATTGTTGTATGTGGTTACGGGTGATCAAACTGCAGACCTGGCACTAGCCAGGCAGACATTGGAACCACTGAGCTAAATCCCTGGCCATATTACTGCCTTTTTAATATGCTTCTTTTCCCTCCATTTTTTCCTTTTGCACCCTCAAAACTTTTATATGTTTTATTGCCTTCTTGCAACTATTTACATTTAGTATAATGTAAAAAGTTATGTTTTATTTGGACTTTTCTGTTATGCATAAGACTTAGAATAGGAAACCCTAATTCAGCATGCAAGATTTGCAAAGCAAGGTAGCCAAATGAAAATAAAATCAGTAACAAGTGTATGTTAATATGTAATAGATTTTTAGTCATTAAATAATAAATCTTTTAAAATTGATATTATTGGTACCTTTTATACATACATTATAATCACATGCAACTTTGAGAACTGGTAGTTGTACATGAATGACACATCTTGATTCTCATTTCCCCCTTTTCTTTGGCCCTTCCTACAACCACTGCCCCATAAATACATAAGCTTTGTTTCCTTTTTATTTTACTACCTTATATATAGAATATTTTAATCTTTTTCTGAATTTTTGGATAAAATACAATTATATTAGTGTGCTGTGTAGTGGAGTTTTTCATATGCAGAAAGGTTTATTCTTTTTCCTTAAAATTTTCTTTTAAATTTAAAGACCAGCATTGATTATTGAAAAGCTAGCAAAATATTGAGGACATATTTGCTTGCCTCCTAGTGATTGAAAGGATTGCCTTTTGTTAAAATGAGGAAGGCTACATTTAAAATTCATGAAGAGAAAACTATAGAATTAGCTGAGCAATTTGCCTTTGGGGTTCTCCTGAGGATAACTTCTGAAATTGATGAATTAAAAATATATTTGGACTATATAAGTCTCAAGACTGTGTCAGTTCAGAGCTATTTGAAGCTACAATCTTCTTTGCTCTGTTAATTAAAAATTTTGGTCCACATTTGTTAAAAGATAAAAGTAGGAAATCTGGTAGATGGTAACCTGGGGTGTGGCAAGTTAAGCTTTTCAGATGAGCTCATGCTTCAGTATGAGACTGAGATATGTTATAAATTCTCAAAACAAGAGAGTTGGTCATTCATGGAACTGAAGAGATGTTTTGCATCTTTTTAAATATTTTTTTCCCTGTACCTCTCTGTTCTGAGTCTGTAGAAAGTGACATTCAGGGCGGCATTGTTGTGGAGACCATTTTCAAGTCTACAACAATTATTTTCAGCAATAGAGAACTGATGGTAAATTAATAATGCTTGGTTCTTTATTAAGAATGTAAGAAAAACCAGGCACAGTGGCTCATACCTCTAATTTCAGCTACTTAGAAGGTTGACGCACAAGGATCAGCCTGCTCAATTTAGTGACTTGGTGAGACTCTATCTCAAACATTATGAATAAATAAAAATAAAAGACTGGGAATTTAACTCAGTATGAAGATACTGAGTTCAATCCTGAGTACTGTAAACTAAATTAAGCCAAACTAAAAAACCAGCTATGGAGAACAGTGTGGAGATTCCTCAAAAAACTATGATTAGAGGTCTCATTTGACCCTGCTTTTCCCCTGCCAGGGATATTCATGAAAGAATTAAAAGATTCTTATCACTGCGACCAGTGCACCAGTCTTTATAGCAGCTCAGTTTGTGATAGCTTAATCTTGGAAGCAACCCAAATGTCCATCAGCTGGAGACTGGATAAAGAAGATGTGGTTTTTCTATAAAATGGAGTATTACTCTGCCATAAAGAACGACAGGTTTGAGTCATTCATACTCAAATGGACTTACCTTCAGGCCATACTCATAAGTGAAACAAGGTCACAGATGTATACATACCATGTCTTTGCTCTGATATGAGAAAATGAATATGTAAATGAGTTCTAGAATATACGTTAGATATTGTAAAATAGAAGCTATTCAAAGGGAAATGAGGTAGGGGTAAGTATTGAAGGGAAAGAAAAAATTGTGATGGTAATAAAAAAAGGAAACAAAGCTTATATGTAGAGGGAGTGGAAGGTTGTAGGTTGGGTAGGGGAATGGGGAAAAAATGAGAATCAAGTCATGTCACATACTGGTACAAATTGTCAACATAGAATGTTATCATGATATGTATATAAAATGTACCTGTTTCACACACACACACACACACACACACACACACACACACACACACACACACACACACACACCCCAAGGTTCCTTGCTTGTGGGCTGTGCCACATGTTACCCATATGATAGGATTTTAGAACTAAGTAAAAATCAGATACTGCTTTACCCCAGAGAAACTGCTGACTGAGAAGCCACTGCAGTTTTAAAAAATAAAACTTGTCACATCTTCTTCTACCTTAGATTCAAACAGTGTCTTTGTGGGTAAGTTTTAAACTACTGCCTCTGGTGCAGTAGTGTTCTGTTATAATATTTACTGATTTTCATGGCAAAATACTTTGAACATGACAGGACAGACATACATGATATCAGTAAATACTAAAAATTAAGGAATTGGGGAAGAAATTATTGGTAAATGCTGAAGAAAGGTCTCTTCCTAGCCCTCCTACTGACTCTGGCACAGAATCCGTTTGGGTGGTCAAGGGCTCAGGGGAATACACTTTGGGATCCTCCTCCATCTTTGCCCAACTAATGATGTCAATATACAAAGCCAACTTTTTTTTTTTAATACTTAAGAAACATTAGCATCAGACAAAAGCATTTAAAAAATTCTAAAATGATCTCCCTGGAAAATTCTAATAAGGTACATCATCCACAAGGCCTTGAATTGAAAGAAGTACAGACAAGTAAATACAATAAAATGATCACTCATTTCCCTGACTGCAGAAGGCAATTTGTAAAATAGATCAACACAGAAAGTTGGAGGTAAAGAGATTTTGGCCACTTAATATGGCAACTATTTGCCTCCCAGTTTAGAGGCTTACTGAACTCTCTGGTCATAGCTCTTGAGAGAAAAGGTAAGTCTGAGAGAATGAGTCTGGTGGTTCTTGGTGCAGGCCTCAAACCCCTGGAAAAAATATTTTCAAACCAAAACTTTCAAACCCATTTAGGTTAAAATTATGATAAAAGCTTATATCCTGTAGACACGATTATCTTTACATTTCAAATATATTAAGTAGTTACAATTATATAAAAATAATTTTTATCAAAATATTTCTTCTAATCTCTCCTTAGATTCAGTCACTCATCTGACATATTTATCAAATGGATCCTATGTCACAGACCTTAGAGTAAAGTGATTAGGTAAATCACTGAACTATTCAGTCTTGAAACTCCTTTCAATCTCTTACATTCTAAAATCATAGATGGAGACAGTGGTCAGACGTGAGCCAAAGAAAGAGAGAACTTCTGATTATAGATGTCTTCAAATGTAAAGTTATTTAAATATTAATTTGATAGGTCACCTAGAGAATTTCCAATGACCTAGACATTTGACTTTTACTGAAATAGTCTATATTCCAGAACATTCACATAGTGCATTATACATACAAGTAGTAAGATTTCTTCTTTAAACACATAGGCAAATCAGTGAGATACTATGCAGGAGAATATGTAGAATGAAGATTTTGGGGAAGAAAAAAGCTTTTGAGTATAACTTCCAATATCACTTTACAATCTCACTCTACTGCCACACTAGTTTTTTTTTTTTTTTTTATTGTCCCAAGAATAGGCTTACCATTGCTGTATAGATTACATGTATTTACATTTATTACGATCATCTTTATTATCAAAGAGACTAGGTGTTGGGTAATCAGGTCAGAAAACAACCTTCAAATATAATACTTTACTTGATCTGGTAAGACTGAAATACAATTTTTATTTTTAAAAATAATTTGTGAATAGTTAACATGGTTAATCTTATTTGTATACTAGGTAAATTCAGCAGTCATAAAATTCCATCTTTTTCAAGTTTTTATTATACCATTGTTTTGTTTATTAAATTTTCTAGGAATAGAATAATAAATGTCAAAAGATTCTTACTACTTAACACTCAGTAAATGTATAAAGACATGATTTTTGCAACATGATTTTTAAAAAGTTTTTAAAAAAAATTGTTAGGGGGTGGGTAGGGTTATGGGAAAAAATGAGAATTAAGTTGTGTCTTATACTGGTACAAATCCCCATTATGGAGTGCAATCATGATGTGTATATTTAATGTACCAATAAAGATAAAAAAAAATTGTTAGGGTTTTTTTGAGACAGGATCTCATTTTGTAGTTCAGGCTGACCCTGAACTCATCATGTAGTTTATGCTAGAATTGAACTTGCAGAAATCTTCCTGCCTTTGCCTCTCAAGTGCTGGGATTACAGGCATGAGCCACCACACCCGGCACTGTGGTATGTGGTACTGGGGATCAAACTCGGGACCTTGTGCTTGCCAGACAGACACTGGAACCACTGAACGAAATCCCCAGCCTGCTAAAGTGAAGTTTTAATACATGTGTACATTGTATAATGCTTAACTTGGGTAACTATCATATTTATCACTTCAATTTATGTTTATTATTTCTTTGTTGTGAGAGCATTCAGAATTCTCTTTTCTTTCTAATACCAGGGATTGAACTCAGGACCTTGTGCTTATAAGACAAGCACAGTGCCACGGAGCTAAGTCCTCAGTCCAAGTCCTCTTTTCTAACTACTTAAAACATACAGTTCATTATTGGTATTTTTTTTTAAAGGTTTTTGAGACAGGGTCTCGCTTTGTGGTTCAGGCTGGCCCTGAACTCAGCCTCAAACTCACATCACAGCAATCCTCCTGCCTCTGCCTCCCAAGTGTTGAGATTACAGGAGTGAGCCACCACACCCGGCACTGTGGTATGTGATACTGATTGCTGCTGGGCCTGAGTCTCCACACCCAGTATAGTATGTGGTTACCGGGGATCGAACCCAGGTCCATGTGCTTGCAAGACAGGCACTGGAACCACTGGGCTAACTCCCCAGTCCTCTTCTGTCATTTTTTAAATTGAAATCTTTATTGGTACATTACATATACACATCATGATTGCACTCAACAATGAGAATTTGTACCAGTATATAACACAACTTTATTCTCATTTTTTCCCATAGCCTTACCCACCCTACCACCCCCACCCCCTATATACATAAACTTTGTTTCCTTTCTTTTTTGTTATAATCTCATTACTTTTCCCCCTTCACCCTATTTCACTTTGAGTATTTTCTACTTCACAATATATAACATACAATTCTAGAACTCATTTACATCTTTATTTTCTCATACCAGAGAAAAGATGTAATATTTACCTATCTATGACCTATTTATTTCACTTATGAGGATATCCTCAAGGTATGTCCATTTAAGTATAAATGATTCAAACTTATCATTTTTTATGGCAGAGTAATACTCCATTCTGTAGAAGAACCACAGCTTTCTTATCCAGTCTCCAGTTGATGGACATTTAGGTTGTTTTCAAGATTTAGCAATCACAAACTGAGCTGCTATAAACTTGGATGCACATACATCACTGTGAGATGAGTCTTCTAATTCTTTTGTGTATATCCCTAGCAGAGCGATGGCTGGGTCAAATGGGACCCCCAATCCTAGCTTTTTGAGGAGTCTCCAAACTGATCTCCATGGAGGTTGTAGAGTCTACAGTCCCACCAACAGTGGAGAAGGGTTCCTTCTTCTCCACAGCCTCGCCAACATTTGTTGCTGGCTAATTCTGACATGGCAGCCATTCTTTGTGGAGTGAGATGAAATTTCAGTGTTGTTTTCATCTGCGTCTCTCGAATGACTAATGATGTTGAACATTTCTTCATATACTTCTTAGCTGCTCTTACTTCTTCCTCTGAAAAGTATCTGTTCATTTCAGATGCCCATTTTTGAATTAGGTCATTAAATTCGGGTGGGCTGATTTTTTTGAGCACTTTATATATTCTAGATAGTAGTGCTTTTTCTGAGGAATGGCTGGTAGAGATGTTTTTCCCACATTGTTGATTGCCTTTTCGCTCTGTTGGTTGTTTCCTTTGCTGTGCAGAAGCTTTTTAAAAGAATGAGGTCCCACTTGCTGATTTCTTCAGCCAATTCTTGTGCTATAGAGGTTTTGTTTAAGAAGTCTTTCTCTAAGCCAGTGTCTTCAAGAGTTTTACCTAACCTGTTTTGCAGCAGGTTTAGAGTGTGTGTTTTAATATTTAGGTCTATTATCCACTTTGATTTTAGCTTGGTACATGCTGAAAGAGCTAGGTCTAGTTTTAGTCTTTAGGAAGATAAAGCCTAGTTTTTCCAGCACCATTTGTTAAAGAGGCTATCTTTCCTTCACTGAGGATTTTTGGCTCCTTTGTCAAAGATGAGATGGCTTAATGTATCTGCAGTAGTTTCTGGATCTTCTAATCTACTCCATTGAGTCTCAGGTCTGTTACTTTGCCAGTACCATGAAGATTTTATCATGGTGGCTTTATAGTATAGTTTCAGGTCCGGAATTCTAATTACCCCCCACCCCCCATGTCCCTGTTGCTTAGAATTGCTTTTGCTATTCTGGGTCTTTTGTGGTTCCAGATGAAAGTTTGGATTTTTTTTCTCTAGATCTGTGAAATATGCTGTTGGGATTTCAATTAGGATTGCTTTGAATCTGTATAATATTTGGGGAGTATAGCCATTTTGATGATATTGGTTCTTTCTACCCAGGAGCAAGGTATGTCGTTCCATTTTTTGATATCATCTTCTATCTCCTTTTTCAAAGTAGAGGTCTTTCACCTCCTTTGTTAGATTGATTCCTACATATTTTATTTTTTGAGTGCTATTGTGAAAGGGACTGACTCTCCAATTTTTATCTCAGTGGTTCTACTGTTTTTGTATACAAAGTCTATTGATTTTTGAACGTTGACATTGTAACCAGCTATGCGAATAAATTTGGTGATTAGGTCCAGCAGTTTTTTAATTGAGTTTTTAGAATCCTCTAGATAGATATCATGTCATCAGCAAATAATGACAATTTAACTTTTTCATTTCCTATATTTATTCCTTTTATTTCTTTCTCTTGCCTAATTGCTATGGCTGATATTTCCAGAACTATATTAAACAGAAGTGGTGAGAGAGAGCATCCTTGTCTTGTTCCTGATCTTAGTGTGAAAGGCTTCAATTTTTGACCATTTAGTATGATGCGGGCTGATTTAGTGTGAAGCTAAAGATAGCTTTTATTAGTTTGAGATAGAGACCATCTATTCCAATCTTCTGCAGGGTTTTGAACATAAACGGATGTTGTATTTTGTCAAATGCTTTTTCTGCATCAATTGAGATGACCATATGGTTTTTGTCCTTGAGTCTGTTAATATAGTGTATAATATTTATTTATTTATGTATGTTGAACCATCCTTGCATCCCTGGGATGAATACAACTTGGTCAGGAGGTATAATCTTTTTGATAATTCTCTGTATTCTGTTTGCCAGTATCTTATTGAGGATTTTTTTTTTTTTTTTTTTTTTTTGGTTTTTGGAGACAGGGTCTCGCTTCGTGGTTCAGGCTGGCCCACAGCTCAGCCTCAAACTCACATCACAATCCTCCTGCCTCTGCCTCCCGAGTGCTGGGATTACAGGCGTGAGCCACCAAGCCCGGCACTGTGGTATGTGGAACTGGTTGCTGCTGGGTGTGGGTCTCCACACCCAGTATTGTTATGTGGTTACCGGGGAATCGAACCCGGGTCCTTGCGCTTGCGAGACAGGCGCCGGAACCACTGAGCTAACTCCCCGGCCCCTTATTGAGGATTTTTGCATCGATGTTCATTGGGATATTGGCCTGTAGTTCTCTTTTTTGGTTCGGTCTTTCTCTGCTTTTGGAATCAGGGTAATAGTTGCTTCCAGGAATGAGTTTGGGAGTACTGCTTCCCTTTCAATTTCATTAAAGAGTTTAGGAAGTAGAGGCACTAACTCTTCTTTAAAAGTTTTGTAGAATTCAGCACCAAAACCATCAGGTCCAGGGCTTTTCTTTGTTGCAAGTTTTTAATTACATTTTCAATTTCACAGATTGATATTGGGGTACTTAACATTTCTATGTCTTCTTTGTTCAGCTTTGGAAGTTCATATGTGTCTAGAAATCTATCCATTTCTTCTACATTTTCCATTTTATTGAAGTATAAATTTTCAAAGTAGGTGTTTATTATCCTCTGGACTTCCTCTGGGGCGGTAGTAATTTCTCCGTTCTTATTCCTAATAGCATAGATATGAGCCTTTCTTTTTTTTGTTAAATAAGGTTGGCTAAGAGTCTATCAATTTTGTTTATCCTTTCAAAGAACCAACTCTTCAATTCATTGATTTTTTTTGGTACCATTCTCTTAGTTTCTATAGCATTAATTTCTGCCCTGATCCTTACAATTTCTTGCCTAATGCGAGCTTTGGGTTTGTCTTGCTGCTCTATTTCTAGTCACTTGAGGTTCAGCATTAAATTGTTTATTTGAGCTTGCTCCATTTTCTGGATGTAGGCCTTCACTGCTATGAATTTTCCTCATAGAACTGCTTTCATTGTGTCCCATAAATTTCTGTATGTTGTGTGGGGGTTATCGTTTAGTTGTAAGAACTGTTCAATTTCTTCTCTAATTTCTTCTGTGACCCATTGGCTGGTCAACAGAGTGTTGTTCAGTTTCCATGTGTTTGTGAGGATCCTGGGCTTTCTTTTGCTATTCAGCTCCAATTTCAGGGCCCTGTGGTCTGACAGACTACAAGGGATAACTTCAGTCCCTTTGCACTTACTTATACCTGTTCTATGAATGAGCACATGGTCTATTTTGGAGAATGATCCATGAGCAGCTGAGAAGAATGTAAATTCTGACTTTGTGGGGTGAAATACTCTGTAGGTATCTATTAAACCCATTTTGCTGAAGAGTTTGGTTTAGCTCAAGTATTTCCTTATTGACTTTTTTCCAGTCAATCTGTCTCTTTGTGACAGTGGGGTATTGAGGTTCCCTACTGTTATTGTACTGGAGTTTATCTGGTTTTTAATGTCCACTATTGTTTGTTTTATATAGTTGGGTGCACTAGAATTCAGTGCATAGATATTTAAGATTATTATTTCTTTCTCTTGGATTTTCCCCTGCACTAAGAGATAGTGTCCATCTTTATCTCTCTCTATCAGTTTTGACTTGAAGTCTATTCTGTCTGCAAATAAGATCCCCACTCTTGCTTTTTTGCTGTTTCCTGTCACATGGAGTATTGTTTTCCATCCCTTTACTTTCAGTCCATGGGTTTCTTTCTGAATTAGGTGTGTTTCTTGTGTGCAGCAGATTGTAGGATCTTGCTTCTGTATTCATTCTGCAAGTGTATATCTCTTAATTGGCGCGTTTGAGCCCACTGACATTAATGGTTATGATTGATATAGGCAAATTTAGTGCTGCCATGTTTTCCTGTTCTTGGCTCTGTTATTCTACTTTTGCCCTTTTCCCATCAGTTTCTTGTTTGGCCCATGGGTTGACTCAGTTAGGTCTCATGGATTTGTAACTTTCCTTATTTTTCTCCAAGATATTCTTTAGAATGTTTTGGAGCACAAATTTCATATTTGTGAAGTTTTTCAGATGTTCTTTGTCATGGAAGTATCTTATTTCCCCATCAATTTTGAAGGATAGTTTTGCAGGATACATCAGTCTGGGTTGGAAGTTGTTTTCTTTTAGGGCTTGAAACACTTCACTCCAGGCTTATCTTGCATTGCGTGTTTGAATTGAAAAGTCTGCTGTGATCCTGATGGGCTTCCCTTAGTATGTAATTGTTTTCTTTTCTCTGGCTGCTCTCAGTATTTCATTTCTTTTTTTGGATATATGGAACTTTCATAATTATATGCCTAGGTGTAGTTTTTTTTCATGACAGGGGCGTGTGGAGTTCTGTATGCTTCATATATTTGTATGTCCAATTCTTTTCCTTTTTCTGTGAAGTTTTCTGCCATTATCTCTGTGAATAGTTTTTTAAATGTCTTTTGCATTGTCTCCTGCTTCCTCAGTGACTTCAGTCAATCTTATGTTCTTCTTCTTTGAATCATCTAGAAATTTCTGGATTGATTTTTCATTATCCCTTTCTTTTTTCCATAGATTATGGCTTTCCTGTTCATTGGCTGATATCCTGTCTTTTAGGTCTGAAATTTGGTCTTCTGCCATATTCATTCTGTTTCATAAACTTTCACTTTCTTAATTTCTTGGGCCTCTGCTTATAGGTGTTTAAAAGGTTCCATTGCTTTTGCTATGTTGGATTGTATCAACTCGATGATTTCCTCTTTAGCTTTATTAATCATTGTGTTGACTGTGTCCAGTATCTCTGCATTCACCTCAGAGATCAGTTCTGATTTCCATTTTACTAGATATGCTTTGGTTACCATTTCTGAGGACTCTGGAGACTGGCCTTCAAATTTCTCTATTTCCCTTTCCCTTGTGTTACCTTGAGGTGAGGATCTTTGTATCTGAGACTTTGAATGTTTCCTCATCTCTGAGTTTTTGACGTTGCTGTTGTTTTTGGCATTGTACCTGCCCTGCTTTCTGG
Source organism: Petromus typicus (assembly GCA_004026965.1). Taxonomy (NCBI): domain Eukaryota; kingdom Metazoa; phylum Chordata; class Mammalia; order Rodentia; family Petromuridae; genus Petromus; species Petromus typicus. Next base: position 178,878 of record PVIR01000107.1, on the reverse strand, counting down.
CAATGTTTGTTGCAAGTCTCTTTCCTCCTAATATTTAGGACCCCTAAAATATCAGTGTTTCCTGGGTTGTTCTTTACAGTCTGTATTGGGACCTAAAAACAAAAAAAACCTGGTTCTGGCACACCGTATGAGGCACTCAAACAATATGGTCAGAACACCTTTTCCTGTCTGCTTAGAGGCAGGAAGGCTCTGGCTCCTGCACTGCTACAATGGCGCTGCCTGAGGTTCCAATAGGCCCGCCTACTCAGCAATACAGAGTCCCTGGGTTCGCTTGTACAGTCGGCCTGGAGGCCAGTAGGCTCCGGCCCCTGTGCAGCTGGAATGGTACTGGCTGACGTTCCAACAGATCCACCTACTCGCCAATATAGAGTCCCTGTGGTTGTGCTGTTGACATGGAGAAGGGCAGGCTCTGGCTCTGCTTGGCTATGATGGCGCTAGCTTCTGTTTCCCCAGCTCTGCCTGCTATTACAGTCAGTCCCTGGGCGCTCTTCTGGCATGGTCCTGGAGGCCAGTGGCGTCTGAACCCAGTGCGTCTGCAATGGCGCGGGCCGCCGCCTCTGCCCTCCGTGGCCCTACCCGCTGTTATACTTCTCCTCTGCCATTTCTTAAAAGATCAACTTATTTAAAGTTTTGTATGTTTCAAAAACTAGACAGAATTTAAATTCACTCAGAACTATACAAGATACAAAATTGTTCTCTATTTCATCTCATTAGAAAAGTATTTAGATATTTCTTAAAGAAAACAAATTTTGTTGGAATGAAGTTGTCAGATTCATATTCTCTTTAAATGCTTACACTTTTTTCCATCTCCGAATGAAAAACATTGTACATAATTTTCTGTGAGCTGAACAGATTCAGGCTAATTGAAAAAGAAACAAGAGAAACAAGAGAGACCACAATGCGTATGTGTCTTCCTGGTCTGTTGCTGTGCTTCTTAGCCCTTGCTTTTTTTCTCTCAGAATGGACTCAACGCACTCCATCTTGCAGCCAAGGAAGGTCATGTGGGCCTGGTGCAGGAGCTGCTGGGTAGAGGATCTTCTGTGGATTCTGCCACCAAGGTAACGTTCTTGCTACCACAAGTGATCTTTTTCATAGAAAACAGAAATTGATGGAAAGCTACTTTTCTTAGTGAAGCATCCCAGGGGTTTGCTGAACACCAAAATTTCAGACCACACCTATCAAAAACTGGAACTCCTCCACTAAACTAGCAGTTTGTATTGTTGTAAGAACTTATCAGACATGAGATGGAAGAAATTTGTAAACATTGTTTTTGATACATTGTCTTTCTTTTCCTGATTCACAAAGAAGACTAGATTAACATATTCCTTTATAGAAGCAATTAATTTTCTAAGGTGAATTCATTTTTAATCAACAAATTGATATATTAACCTCTCAATTCAAATGAGAAAGTAATTTTCATGCTTCTATTAAATTGATAACATTTAAAAAATGTATCCATTCTACTTAGCGTGAGAATATTTGGAATTTTTTATGCTCTAATGGAAAAAAGCTTTGTGGTAATTGATTGGATTATTATGGTAAGATTAGATGTTATTATCATTACATATGTTTTTAAGGAATTAGAATCTTTGTAAAGGAATATACAACGTACTTGGTGTAACTAGAAATAGTCTCTCCCTTGTTGATGTTGTTTTTGCTGTAATGTATTTGAATTTATTTAGGATTCTTTTAATGAACCACAAACTTTTTAGAAAAATCACTATTATGATGGTTGTAACACAGTAGCCAGCCGGTACCAAGTTTGCTATTGCTCATAATATGTAGGAGAAACAGAGGGAAGTTAAACACTGAAGTCTGCTGCTGAGGAATTAGTCTCATCTAGGATGGACAGAACGAGGTTGGGAATACATTAGAAATACAGGCTATTAACTTGAATTCCCAACATCTTGATGCCTAATTACCAAAAGGCACAATTGGTCTTGCTTTACTATAATAAAGAGAAATTTAAAGACAAAAGCTAACAAACTATTCTCTGCAAATTCCAAACAAGTTATAATGACTTTATGCTATAAACTTTCTGCTTAGAACATAGAGAATAAATATTTTAATTAATGTCTTTCAAGTACATCAGATAAGTGCAAACAAACGTGTGTAAAATATTGATTTGAATATAATCAAATTCTTTGTCTCCTCTGAGTTTCCTACGTTAACATAATATATTCATTAAGTTAACCACGTTTTGATTGCTTAAGTATTTATTATTTTTGTTGTTTCTTTCCTTTGAAGTCTAGCACTAGAATATGAACATTATACTTTAGAATTTATATATTTATTTTTCAGTTTTTAAATTTTAATTACATCAAAATAGTTTTTAATCAGTTAGCCTGCATTTTATTTTCACAAAAGATTTAAATCATTTTTCTTTGGTGATTGGTTATAGATGGTAAATTTGATGTAGCAAATGGTAAAAATTTATTAAAGTTATGACTAATATAAATCTGTTTCTTCATTCACAAAATATTTTCAGTAACAGCCACATGGTTTTGTAGATGGAAGCACAATTCTTAGCAAAGAAAGCTTCTCTGTCACTGAGAATTCCTAGGTTTCTTTGCTAAGTGAACTAAACTTTGTTTCAATAAACTTGTGTCTAGTTAGTATTACCTGGTAGTAGGACTTCTGGTTTCTATGTATTCCATGAGATGTCACTTAGGCACATTCGTACACAAATATCCTAACTTTTATACATTGAGAACCGTGTCTTCCTATGTCCTTAACACTAGACCAAAATTATGAAAGACAGTAAAAAGAAAGACACTATGTGAGATAGTTGTTAAAGAATCTTTAAATGGTTGGCTATCTCCATAAAATGATATATTTGAATCAGATGAAATATTAACAAAGTTTAAAAATGCTCGACAGTTTGATTTTTATAAAATTTCAAAACCTCTAACATTTTCTGTTTTGTTTCCTCAAAGCAGAAAGGAAATACTGCCCTTCACATTGCATCCTTGGCTGGACAAGCAGAAGTTGTCAAAGTTCTTGTTAAAGAAGGAGCCAATATTAATGCACAGTCTCAGGTAGGGAGTTCAGATTTTCCCCATGCACTTAAATTAGAATGATTTTTTAAAAGTTGACTTGATGGGTGTACTGAGCTGCTTAGAGGAAAATTTTAATATGAATGCTTCTCTACTTATTTTAACCAAGTTATTTTATTAACTCATGCAATTGAATTTCTTATTTTTTTGAGATAAAATAATGTCCTTTTAATAAACCCGAATACCTTGAAAATGTAGGTCTATTATCTTTCAATATTTTAAAAAAGAATATTGATGTTTTTAATAATACCAGTGATATTGGAGAAATATCAATTATTCATGAAAGTTCTGTGTTACTCTATGAAAGTATTTTTTCTTCTTAAAATTTAAAAATTCTCAAAACATTAACATTATAGAGGGATAGGCTGCTATAAAGCTAGAATCACACCATTTTGCACCCTAAATGTAGGCTTTACTGAAACACTACTACAAATAGACAAATTCTGTTCCACTTCCTTATGATACATATAATAATAAATAGGAAATGGAAATACAGGATTTTGATGTTAGATGTATTTTTTTGAGACTTGGAACAGCATTTTATTTTCTCAAAGATGGTTAGAAACAAGCCTATTTGATAATCATTAATTAAAAATATTTTCATATAATGGCTAAGAAATAAGAGTTTAATCGGTACATTTTAACCTGGGAATCAGAATTGTTTGATCTATGATGTACTTAATCAACTTCAAATAATAGTTAAATTAATTCTATGACTTAATTCAAGATAATTATTTCACACCTATGAATTTTTGTTAGAGGAAAATAAGAGCATGCCACAAAGATTGTTATTTATTAGTGTCCTGGAACTAATGAGACAGTCCTTTTGCTGTTAGATAATATATTTGGTTTTGTTTCTAAGTCTCTGGGTCACTTGTGAAATTGCTCAGGAATATACATTTTTAAAGTACTTGTCAATATAGATGTTACCTGTTTATCTTTTTCCCATCTCAATGCTTAAATCAGGGTGATAAGCTCAGCTCTTTGTGCTTAGGTTCCAGGAGTTAATGCTTGTGCCCAACTTCTTTTAGTGTGGTCACTGTAAGTAGCCCAAGCCCCATCAGTCTTTTTCCTTCTTCTCCAGAAGAGAAGACCAACACCTTTATCTTCCATTGCACATTTGTTTTTCCAGTGGTCAAACTGACTAAACCTGGTACATTGGTTTTTCTATAACACTGGGCATCTCTTTACCTTCCCAAGAAATAGATTTTTTTCCTTCCTAGCAAAGGTCCTCCTAAAGGCTTCTGTAAATCCTTTTGTCTGCTTTTTTATCACATAATCTTTTAGATGTGAGCTCAGTCTGTTTCTGTCTCTATCTCCTCTATTGTAAAAAACTTTTTGAGCTACTTCCAGCAACTGTGAGGTGTTCACACCAGTAAATCCTTCTAACTTCTGCAGTTTCCTGATATCTGGGGCAGATTGACTGAGAAAAGCCAAATTTACCACCTGAGTGTTTTCAGGGGCCAGAAGACCAAAGGGGATATATTCTCAGTAGGCCTCCAGCAGGCATATAAGGAACATTCTGGTCCCTGAACCCCTTGGTGGTTTTAATGAATTTGTAGGTTTTTGAGCCACTGTTTCAATCTCCATCATAAGAACCTGGTAGTAGAGTTCCAATGCTACTTTTCCTTCTTTCAAATTAGCATCTCATTTAGGTCACCTACTAGGGAACAAATTAGATAGGGAACACCTATCTAATTTGTTCCCTGTGATTTTCTTTCACTCTTCCCTCTGAAATGACAGAGCATTCTGCCAGAGAGTGGATGTGTTCTCTTTCTCTCTGGTCTGGAAGGACTAGTCTGGATGTCTTAGCCTTGTTACCATGAGCAGCTTGAATGTCTGTGAAAGACAAATACATGAATCAAAAGTGGGTTATTATCATAAACAACGTATTAGAAAACCTGTACAGTAAGAAAGCATGAATATACTAAGTACATCAAATAACTAATAACGGTAATTATCACAATTACATGAAACCCCATATCTTTTAACTTAGTTTGACTCTAAAACATGTTTAATAAAACCTTGTTTATTTTTTTATTTTTACAGAAAATTTAACTTTTGGCAGTGACCCATACAAACATATCACAATAGCATATTTAGAATCTAACCTTTTGATGACAATCAATGTAAACATATTACAATAATATATTTAAGTAATATTTATTGATATAAGTGTCTTAAAAGGCTATAAAAACTACTGGGATCAGTCTGTTGTAAGACTATGGGAACTGTCGAGGTCTCCCTAGTGAGCAAAGACCACAATAATTGCTTTTTACTTACTAAGGGGAGTCTTATTTAGCGGCTTTTTTTTTAATTGAAATCTTTATTGGTAATTACATATACATATATACATCATGACTGCACCCCATATGGGGATTTGTACCAGTATAAGACACAACTTAATTCTCATTTTTTCCCATAGCCCTATCCACACTACCACCCCCAACCCCATATACATAAACTTTGTTTCCTTTCTTTTTTCTTATAATCTCATTATTTTTCCTCCTTTACTCTATTTCACTTTGAGTATTTTCTATTTCACAGTATATAACATATAATTCTAGAACTCATTTACATCTTTATTTTCTCATACCAGAGTTTTAGGTTTTTTGAGACAGGGTCTCGCTTTGTAGTTCAGGCTGGCCCTGAGCTCAGCCTCCAACTCACATCACAGTAATCCTCCTGCCTCTGCCTCCCGAGTGCTGAGATTACAGGCATGAGCCACCACCCTGGCACTGTGGTGTGTGGTACTGATTGCTGCTGGGCGTGAGTCTGTGAGTCCATTCCCAGTATGGTATGTGGTTACCTGGGATTGAACCCGGGTCCTTGAAGGCTCCAGAACCACTGAGCTAAATCTCTGGCCCTAGGAGCTTATTTTTTTAAACCCAAGGGTTTCTATTTATTATTTTGATAAAGCTTATTTACTAACTTATAATTCAAATTGTAACAACAAACACATTATTTGTAACCAGAGTTTTAGAATGATTATATTTAGACAAGAATATGTATTAAATTATATCATCTTGATCTGTTTTCCCTTGGAAAAAGGAAAAGTATGTAATTAACTCTAATAACTTTATCTATAAGTCAATTTAAATTATAGGAAAATATCTTAAAATTATTTTTGAGGGCAGAAAGAAAAAACATAATTGAACTCAAACAGAACAGAATAGCAGTACAATTGTCTTATGTTTCTTGTACAGTACAAATTCTTAAATTGTAATTATAGGGTTGACTTGTCCTTTTCTGCATTTTGTTTTTTGATAAAGAACTCAAGGTTGATGTCCTATTGACAGCCAAACATAAGACAGTTTATAAAACTAGAGTGGACTCGGGCCGGGGAGTTAGCTCAGTGGTTCCGGTGCCTGTCTTGCAAGTGCAAGGACTCAGGTTTGATCCCTAATAACCACATACCATACTGGGCATGCAGACTCATACCCAGCAGCCACCAGTACCGAATACCAAAGTGCCTGGCATGGTGGCTCACACCTGTAATCCCAGCATTCAGGAGGCAGAGGCAGGAGGATTGCTGTGATGTGAGTTTGAGGCTGAGCTCAGGGCCAGCCTGAACTACAAAGTGAGACCTCTCTCTCAAAAAACTTAAAAAAAACAAAAACAAACAAAACAACAACAACAAAAAAACTAGAGTGGACTCATATATTTAGCTAATTGACTTAAAATATTTTGTATAATTTTTACATTTATAATTATAAATAAGACTAGTCAAAACTTTCTGTAAGTTAGTTAACAGATCTCTTGTAGAATGAAAATCAGAAGGAATGGAAAATTTAATACATGCTAATGTAAATCTTTTTATAAAAAGCTTGAAGCCAATAAATGAACATATACATTTCTTTGGTATATTACTTACATACACCTTTTAACATACCTAGGCCTCTTGGTCTCATATGGTTTTTGAAAATCCTTTTTGAAAAAACAAATATATGAAATTTTGTATCAAAAATATCTCTTTTACTTATAGTTTAAAAAATATTTTTCCATTTTACGGTAAATCTTTTAAGACACTTATCATTAGTTGTTTAACTTTTAAAGTGTCCTATTATTTGTTATTGTAGTCTCAGATTGTTACATCTTACAGTTTGATTGGCTGTCAATAGGACATCAACCTTGAGTTCTTTATCAACAAACAAAATGTAGAAAAGGACAAGTCAACCCTATAATTACAATTTAAGAATTTGTACTGTACAAGAAATACTTTAAGCACACCAATTATTAAACATCAACTCAAATTGAAACAAAGATACATTCATCAATTAGCTAAATGTTTAACTTGATTTTATATGGTCCAGAGATAAGTAGAGGTTAGCTTTATTCTATAAAGGTTCCAGGGAGGGAAAACTTACCATTTTGGAAGTTGTGTTTTGGAATCCAGCAGTCACAGTGGGAAGTCCTGTGGACTAACCACTGCTGTGTTTTGTTTTTCATTTTGAGGAGCGTGGCAGTGGAATAGGAACAGAAAGGAGACTGAGTATGGCACTAGAACTAAATCTTGATCATCTTAGATGTAGAAAGACAATAAAAATTAAGAGCTTTTCCAGGGTCCATCTTTAATACTTAGCAAAATATGTCTGTATAGACAAAAACTATGATTGACTCCAGTTACACTGTCAGATCGAAAAAATAGACTAATAGTCAAAGAACCCAATGGTTGTTTCCATCTCTTAAAAGAGAGTGTAAGTGCTCTAACCATATTGTTTGGGCTCATCTTTTTAGATAAATTATTTTAAATCTATAATATCCAACTTATGACTTAAATACTTTATAGTCTGTTAAGCAGATCTTTAATCTTATATAAAAACTTCCAAAGCCATGTCTCATCTTTTTTTAACATTATAAACTGAGGCAAGACTAGGCAGTGTTACCAGAATAGAAACAAACACCATCATTAGTATGCAAATAGGTCCCAAAGATGTGTGAATTTGCCTCCTCTTTTTGTTGGGGTTGCATAGACTGAATACTGATAACAGTATCAGCTTCTATTTACTCACATTTATATTCTCCAGTCATGCCTCAGGTAACTGCTGTAACTTCTTTCCCTGTGGACCTTACTACTTTGATCAAGAAACAAGATGACAGACAGGAAGGCTATGTCCTCGGAAGATTGTGTTCCAGGAAGTCACACCCCTAAAAACAAAATGGTGGCCAGGAGGCCATGCCCCAGAAAAAAAGAAGGTGGACTGGGAGACTCCATCCCTAGAAATAAAATGGCTGTCCAGAAGGCCTCACCCCAGAAACAAGAAGGCAGATTGGGAGGCTTCACCCCAGAAACAAAATGGCAGGCCAGGAGGCTCCACTCCAGAAATAAGAAGGCAGACTGGGAGATTCCTCCCCCAGAAGTAAAATTGCAGTTCTGGAAGTTTCACTCCAGAAACAGGTTGGTGGGCAAGGAGGCCCCAGTTCTAGAAACAAAATAATGGGCCAGGAGGCCTTTCTCCCGAAACAAAACGGTGGGTCAATTCCAAACTGACTAAGCACACAGACAATCTGAGTCTAACCCAAATAGGCTTCCCTGATTCACTCAATATAAGTTGTTGAAAAGAAATACTTGTGAAAGACTGATCAGACTTTTTCTTCTGCCCAATTCAGGGTAGGTATCTACTGAATATTATCAGAAACCAGGAAAACCTCCTCTTGCTTTCTAGACCAGGTCAAATCAAAGACTAATGCAGACAGATAAAGGCAGATGCAGACTAACATAAGGACCAAGTTTCACAAACACAGGTGTCCTTATTCCCTTCTTGGGTTTGGAGAGTCTTTGATGGTAAACAGGTATTCCCCAGTCCTCGGATGAGGTTCAGAGAAGACTCTGAGGATACACCATCTCTTTGGGGAAGTGGAGAGAAACTCTGCTGTCTTCCAAAAAGACTTTGACTGATGATCAAGTGGTCAGTGATGTCAGTTATCCTCGATGAACCCCCATACGAAGCAGCAGAAAATAAATCAAACTAGTCCAACCCAATCAGGGGTTTTGAAGGCAAAGTATTTATTGCCAGCCAAGACTAACCTAGAATCCATTCCAATGCAGTCAGCTCCCCAGAATAAAAGCAAGGGTCTCTTAAATAAACTAGGAAGGGTGGTGTGGTTATAGATCTGAGGTACTTAGGTCACACACATTGTATTTAGGCTAAAAAGCATAGAATTACATGACTGGGTAAGGGGCTACATTAGAGGTAGAGAATGCAGCAGCAGGGTCTTACTGCATTAATTTTCTATTTCAAACAGTACAGGTTAATTAGTCAGAAGGCTACATCAATCTCAGCATAATTCACATAGCTTCATTTTTATATGGCTCTTCTGGAGACAACACTCTCCTGTATTATTTTAAAAAGGTGGGATATTAAAATAGAGGAGGAGGAAAGTGGAGAGGCTGCTTCTCTGCTGGCCAGTTAACAGAAGAAGCTGTTTCCCAGTTCAGTATCAACTAGCATAGATTCAAGAGCAAATAAGAAAAATTTCTCCCCACATAGGTAAATAACAAAGAGACTCTTTTGGCTTTCATAAATAGAAAGTTCATACAGATAGGGTGAGCATGAGGATGCATTCACCTCTCAAGGGTTCATTCATAATCAAGGACTCAGACTCTTTCACTTTTCTATAATTTCTATAGCATTAGCTTTATCCTAGTCTGATTTTCATTGTGGATCTAAGATTGAAGTTACACTTTATCTAGTTTCCATCCAAAGAAGAAAGCATATCTGTTTCTGCTCTCCAAAAGAGAATCCTGAATTTGACTAATTGGATCAGCTTAATTCTGTGTGCAGACTTGGACCTGTCATTGTGTCCAAGAGAATGTAATGTGATGATTGACCTAAGTCATTTGCTGATCTGCCTAGACCTGGAAGACCAGCTTCATTAATTACCAAACAAACAGATTTTTTTTGTTTGTTCATTCTCAATGTACCTCTAGAATACTAAAACTTGTCTTAATTTAGACTTACAATTAGTACTCATTGTATTATTCTACCCTTTGCAGCTGTGCATTCACTATATATTTTGGGAAATAATTTGAATCATTCTGACCTGGTGATAATTGGTGATAATTTCAGGGTGCTTAATCTCACTGTCATGATGCTAATTCAAAGGAAGAAGTTGCTGAGTAATATCGGCATGGTAACTAGCATAGCTCGTGATTGCTAGGTAGTGCTAGAACTCTGGAAATGCCACTGTCAACCAGCTAAGGAATTCTACTCAAAGGAAAAAAAGTCTAAATCTTGTTGCTGCATTGTGTATAAGAGTGGAAACGTTCTTAGCTGAAGAAGTTGACTTTTATTAATTTCATATTCCAAATCATCTCTGTATTCCTATTTTCTGGGTTTGGAGTCATGTAATGTGTTTATGAGTTCCAGGTGTTATGGAGAGTATAATTAGAAATCTGGCCAGTAACACTTGTAATGAGGGATATTATAAACATTTAAAGCTGTGGTTTTTAAAAGCTATCTAGACTCTTTATTGCTTTATCTAGGCAAATATACAGAAATCACCAACTCTTTCTATTCTTGTCTAGGCAGAGGCCTGATCTTTTCTCAGTGGAAAGCACCATAAAGAAAGGGAGCAGATGGCAGTGGGTGCTTTGTCCTAATGTTAATTCTCACAATTCAGGACTTTAGAGTGAGGAATCCTGAGGTACCTCCTTTGTATAAAACACAATTTAAAAAATATTGTCCTTGTAGTTTGGGGATAGGAAGAGACTGCTGAACTGTTTTACCTTACTAAACTTCAAGCAAAACAATCATGTTCAGTATTTTATTTTGGGGGTTTGTGGGTTAGATGGTATTTTAAGACTTAGGTGACTATGAAGATATGAAGATAATTACTAAGCATATCAATTGAATGTCTTTCCTATAAAGAAAGAGGTGGTGTGTGGTGAGAGTGGTTGGAGTGGAATTGGAGGGTAGCCAAGGGCACGATCACACAGGATGTTATGGGACATTATGTTAGATTCTTCTGTACAGTGAATTTCCCAAACTTAGTGGCTTAAAGCAACAGTAAATATTTATTATAATTACAGATTCTAAATCCCTGGCCCCATACTGTTACATTTTAAAAGTAACAAAATCAAAGTAATATTTCCCAATATTTCTAATTCTTATTTCCCATCAAAATTATCATAAAAGCTTTCTTTTCTTCTAGGTTATAGTTTGATCACTTTCCATTTGATCCTTCCCATTTCCAGCAAAGTAATCTCTCAAAAGTGGCAATGTATTCATGGAAAATTCTGATTAAAATCCGGCGACTCCTAGGTTTTCAAAATAAAACTCAGACTTCTTAGGCAAATGGGGACTTATCTTTGCCACTCGCAGCCTTTTCAATTAGATAGTTTTCTTTCACAATTGAGTTCTGTGTACTTCATCTATGTTTCCCTTACAGTCAATGCATATTTTTAAACCATAAACTCATTATTCATATGGTTCCGAACACCACAGTCCAGTACTCTGCTGACTTGTTCATGTCAGGTCTGGTCTATATCTCCTCAGAAACAGAGAACTCATATTTTTGTCTCTACATCGCTGAATGTAGAGAACCCAATGCTTAACCACGAGGAGTTATCAAACATTTTTATTGACTAAACATAAATGAGTGGCAAGTCAATAATTTCCCATAGATAGGGGAAATGTTCAAAATATTTAATAACCGATTGCTAACGGCATCTACTGATCACAGAGAATGATTTACATAATCGGTAATGCTGTTCTCATTGCTCCCACCAATGGTGTCAACCTGAGCTGTCAGTTTCACTGACTTTTTATATCACAATGAGAAACTGCTTATATTTTTCTACCTACATGAAATCAAATTATGTTTCAAGAACATAGAGACTGATATGTTGGAAAGTATTTTTCTGCCCGCCACAAAGAGTGATGATACTGTGTGTGAAATTAATGTTTTCTTACAGAGTTTACTATGGTGTTGATGATGCTCATGCTCTGTGCTAATTACCTGCGGGGTGTTTCATATTCTCCAATGGGCTACTTCCTGTTAAATGGAAGTAGGTTAAGAAAGGATAATTTTGCTGGGCGTGGGAGCCAACACTCACACCTGTAATCCCAGCACTCGGGAGGCAGAGGCAGGAGGATTGCTGCAAGTTTGATGCCAGCTTGGGCTATATAGTGAGTTCAGGGCCAGTTTGAACTACAAAGCAAGACCATGTCTCAAAAAAAACCCAAAAAATAAAAGAAGGGATAATTTCTACATCTTTTGGATCTATAGTAAATCTTTATTGCCTTATTCCACATTTTAACATAGTTAACACATGTTTTATTAGTGCATATTAGTTATATAGAATAGTGGCTTTCATTTGGCATATTTGTACATGCATGTAACTCACTTGGATCATTTCCATTTGCCCCTCACCCTCCTTTCCAGTTCATTTTCCGTAGCCCTTCTACTTCTGTGTCACTTCTCTTCTTCCCACCCCAACCCTCCCCCATCCATTCCATGTTTGAGAGAAAATGTGATACTTGCTCACTGAGTCTTTTTATTTCAGTTAACACGATGCTACACAGCTCCACTGATTTTCCTGAAGAGTGACATGATTTTTCTTTTTCTTTTCTTTCTTTCTTTCTTTCTTTTTTTTTTTTTTTTTTTTGAGACAGGGTTTTGCTTTTGTAGTTCAGGCTGGCCCTGAACTCAGCCTTGAACTCACAGCAATCCTCTTGTCTCTGCCTCCCAAGTGCTGGGATTACAGGTGTGAGCCACCATGCCTGGCACTGTGGTATGTGGTTCTGATTGCTGGTGGGAGTGACTCTTCACACCTGGCAGGGTTGAATGTGGTTACCAGGGATCAAACCCAGGACCTTGCGCTTGCAAGGCAGGCACCGGAACCACTGAGCTAAATCCCCGGCTCAGAATGACATAATTTTTATCATTTTTATGGTGAATAACCTTTCATTGTTGGTGTGTATCACATTTTCTTTATCCATTTATTGGCTGACAGCAGCCTCTACTCTTCTTCGAGCTTAGTTATTGTGAGTTGTGCCCATACCTTTGGGCACACTGGTCTTTTCATAGTATTCACACTTCAGTTCTGTTAGAAATGCTCTGAGGAATATTGTTTTACAACAATAAACAGCTCTTCCATCTCTTAACCAAAATGTTGTTTTGGCTCAAGTTTTCTGTCTTTTTATTTCTTTTATGTACTCAGTTGGACATATTACAAAAACTGACGAAGCTTCTGTTTCCATTCTTGTCTCCTGTCACCCCAGACCATTGCATTTATCATCTCCTAGCCAAGCTGGAGGTCTCTTGCCTATGAGAGAAAGTCTCACTTCCATCACAAGAAAATTACTCATTAACCTATCAACCCAGCTCTTGTATTTGCTGTAAAACTTGGGCCAAAAATGAGTGAAGTATTGGAGCCTCAGCTGCCTCAGTCTGAGTGGGGCTAATGATACTAGTATGGCCACACTGTTCTAAGCACTAAAGATAGGGCTAGGTTAGGGTTAGGTTATGCCCTTCATGCTAGTCATCGTCACTCTGCAGATAGTGTATGTAAGTGTATGTGTAAAGTGACTGCAAACGGGGTGGCCAGTCATTTTAATTTGAAGAGGTGCATTCAGAGCATTTCTACAGCAGAAGCTAAGCTGTTTCTCTTTTCATTGTTCTTCATATTTGTCCCATCCTCTGCAGGACATGCTGGCATAGGACATTATGGCACAGGGCACAGAAATAGTGTTCATGATGTGCTGTAGCCAAGATCCAGGATGTTATTGTTCTGCCACCCTTTCCTCTTTTGTAATATGTATAGTAAGCCTTCCTACTTTTTACCTACCACCTTATCTTCCTTTCTTCTACTGTAACTTACCTCAAACACTTATGAGTCCCAGGACAAGAGTGGAAAAGAGAAATACTTATTTTTAATTCAGTTTATTGGTACATTTTATGTATATTTCATGATCACATTCAACATTAAAAATTCACACCTTTATAGGACATATCTTGCTTCTCATTTTATCTTTCCCTTGCCCATCATACTACCCCTCACCTTTCTGTACAAAAGCTTTGTTGCCATTTTTTGTTTTTACTATCAGATTTTTCTTTTCTTTATTTTCCCCTATCGCTCTTTACCTTTTCCCTTTGAACACTTTCTTTCTATTTCACAATATCTATCGTGCATTCTGGACCTCATTTACACCTTTAATTTCCCATACTAGAGAAATGACACACATTTGTGTCTTATTTTTTTTACATGAGTATGTCCTCTAAGTACATACATTTGAGTATAAATGACTCAAATTTATCATTCTTTATGACTGAGTAGTACTCCATTTTATATATAAAAAAAGACATCTTCTTGATCCAGGCTCTAGCTGATGGGATTTAGGCTGTTTTCAAGAACTTATATATTTTTTACAATAGAAGCTACAGATTCAGCGGACACTAGAAACTGTTAAATGAATATCTTCTATATTAATGGGTTTATCTTTGTGACAACCTGACAGATCCACATTTAGACTTCCTGGATCCCTGCAGTTCTACCCAGGCAAGTAGCAAGGGGAGAGCTGCTCCTAGGGACCTCACACATCCCATCTTCTATTCCGACCCTTGGCTGTACCTCCACCTCACAGGTATCAGATGTGGAGTTGGGGACACCCACCTGTTCAAACTCTCATTATTTTCTATTTCCACCCTCCTAGGAAACTACTTCTGGCCTATGTATTTGATTCCTGCTGTTCTTATAATGAATACTACTGATTCAGTGGCTTAAAACAACACAAATTTATTCTCTCATAGTTTTGGAAATTTGTTTTAGAGTATTATAACTAAGTTGTTGCTCTTACTTTTCCCTTTTGAGGGCTGCAAGTAAAACTTAGTTGCTTTGCTGGAAGAGCTTCTAGACCTGTGTTTTCTCAGATTATGGTCCCTTCCTTCATCCTTAAGGCCAACAGTGAGCTAATGAGGCAGGAAATTAGAGTATAGCAAAAAGGCTAGACAGCAGATGTGACAGATCATTCACAGAGAGCCCTCGAATCATGGCCAGGATGTAGGCTAAGAGCAGCTTTGAGATTATGCATGGGATAGCGTGGCGATTCTGTGGGAAGAATATATAAAGACAACAGCTATTAACTTCACTACCACTGCCCTTTTGTTTCTGCAGTGGTGCTTCTTGTGTACAGGACCTATTATTACTTTTTCTTCTTCTTAAGTACTTCTTGTTTTATCTTTCCTTTTTACCTTTAAGTGTTAAATTTTTCAGTTATCCACCATCCTAACATTCTTTGAATGGGACAAGATCCTGGAACCACTGGCTACCACACCATTTGACAATAGGAGCATCTCCTCTTCCCTGATCTTGTCTTCTAAAGACACTTGTGATTGTGTTGAGTCCACTCAGATAGCTCAGGATAACCTCCTATCTCAGGATCTTCAACTTAATCACACACGCAAAGTTCCTTTTGTCTTATAAGGTAGGACTTATAGGATCCAGAAATTAGGATATAGATATATATATAAGAGCCATTATTCATTTGACCAAAGGACATTTGAGAGGTTAATGAGAAAAACTCTAAAGAAGCACTAGGACTACACATGAGAACAGGGATTTCTGGACAGGAGGGTGTCTTGGGTGTGGTCTGGAAGTTATGGAGCTATAGGTCATGTAGGTACATCTCCTTTGCCTACAAGGTTCTCTGGCCTGCTGACCCAGAGGCCATCCCTCCATAACTTAAGACCCAGGACTAGGGCCTTCCTAGGCAGAGCCCTGAGGACAGAAATCTTTTCCCTGTTGCTCTGGCAGGCATTGTCTATTTTCTACTCTCTCTGTCTACAGGATTCTACCAGAGGAAACATGTTAGCAAACAGTGGTGCTCTAAAGTTCCTTTTCTTTTTTTGCGTCCCTGCCTTTTTACTTGACATGAAAGATCCCCATTCCACACCCACTCATTATTTTTAACCACTTTTTCCTGGCCTTCCCTTCCTTTCTAATTCCATCCTTCCTCCACCTCTTCAGTGTTCCTAAAATACAGAAGATTTCACCTGCTTACCATTTTTTAAAAATATGCCATTCAGCTAGCAAGTGTTTCCTGAGCCTTAGAGTGTTCCTCATTCATTCCTTTTAAAATAACGTTTCCTTTCAAGTTTAAATTTTTTTCCACTATTTGAAGCCTGCAGGTTTTCTTTTACAATCAAATTTAAAATTACTCTCGTTTACCTACTTGTACGTATCTTGTGTTTATATCTTGCTGAATCCTTGCCATATTGTATAATGTTTCCATACTTACTCAATATAATAGTTATTTCATTGAAGTATATCCAAAATTATTTTTATCTTCTTTTAAATTTTTAAAAATGTCTGAACACTTGTCTATATTTTTACTTCTTTTCTTCAAAACATGATGAACTTAAGGGAATTATCTATATTTAAGACTGACATGGTTCTGAGAAAAAATGCTAGCTTTTGAGAGTTTTTGAATTATTACATATTCCCTTTAAAGATAAATTTTTGAGGTGGCTTTCTTAATAGATTTTATATATTTATAAGGATTTCCATAGTATGTGCTCCATAAGGAAGTGTGTGTTTGTGTTATCATTGTTTCCTGGTAAGACCACAGATGTGGATGGTAGCTCTTAGTAAGTAACTGAGTGAATGTGAGAATGAATGATCAAATTCCACAATTGCTTTTAAAAATAACATAAAAGTGTCCAGTAAAAACTATGCTATTACAATCAGAGCAGTGAAATATAGACTTTTTAATTTTCAGTCCAATTTGCAATCTCTCCTAGTCTACTTTGACATGAGAGTAATTTATTCCATGAACACTGTAACCAACTTGTGTGTATTGAATCAATTGGTAGTCTGTTTAGTTTATGAACTTATAAGTACAGAAGATATTACTTACATATCATTTTATACAGGTACAATAGATAGTGAGGACTCTGTACTATAGAGCTATATGGATGTTAAGATATTAAGTATCTTAGTTTGTCAGTGCTGAGTGATGGAAAATGTCACTCTGCAACTGAAATAAAAACACCATGTGAGAGAGATATTCCTTTGCTATCCTTTTCTTTTTAATCATGTAGGATTTGTGTATAGGATTATCCCATTATGACCCAAAATTATAATGTAAATACATGTATTTGGGAGTATGTTTTACAGCTTCATCATTTCCAAGCTTTACTTCACAGTGTTCTCTTTTCTTGTTTTGAATACTTCCCTGGTTTAAACTTTACAGATGATGGTGATATTATCTTTTGTATTGTTTCTCTTCAGAATGGCTTCACCCCTTTATATATGGCAGCCCAGGAGAACCACATTGATGTTGTAAAATATTTGCTGGAAAATGGCGCTAATCAGAGCACTGCTACTGAGGTAAGACTGTCCACCTTGATCTTGACTCATTTGATCTGTATACCAGTTGTAAAGGATCGCCATTATCTTGTCTCGAATATGCTGGACATGTTTACATCACTGTTATAATCCACAAAAATGTCCATAAATGAATATTCCAGGCTGTGTATGCAGTTCTAGAAATTTATATTTTCATTTTAGATTCCTGACCATTTATTCTTACGTGAAATCATGCTTCTATCAATTTGGCATATTCTATAGCTCTTAGAGTTTTTTTTGTTTTTGTTTTTTTGTTCGTTTGTTTGTTTTTCGAGACCGGGTCTCACTTTTAAGTTCAAGCTCACCCTGAACTCAGCCTCAAACTCATATCATGGCAATCCTCCTGTCTCTGCCTCCCAAGTTCTGGGATTACAGGTTTGAGCCACCATGCCTGGCACTGAGATATGTGGTATTAGTTGCTGCTGGGTATGAGTCTCCATGCCCAGTATTGTATGTGGTTACCAGGGGATCAAACCCAGGCCCTTGCGCTTGCAAGACCGGCGCCAGAACCACCGAGCTAAATTCTTGGCCTGTTTGTTTGTTTTTGAGATAGGGTCTCGCTTATGTACTTCAGGCTGGCCCTGAGCTTGCTATGTAGTCCAGGCAAGCCTTGAACTCACAGAAGTTCTCCTTCCTCTGCCTCCCAACTTCTGGAATTATGGACGTGAACCACCATGCCAGCACTGTGGTATGTGGTTCCGATTGCTGATGGGTAGTCGTGAGTCTCCACACCCAGAATTGTTGTATGTGGTTACCAGGGATCAAACTCAGCAGGCGCAAGAACCACTGAGCTAAATCACTGGCCAGCTCTTGGTATTTTTATACCACCCTAAAATTAGACTACAGTAATTCCCCCCTTCTCTTTTCATCCGTATTTTATCTTGATCCAATCCAATCCAGTCCAATCCAATCCAATCCAGTTCCTTAAAGGCACAATTTCTAGCCATCAGAAATAAGGCGTGTGTATTTGTATTGGTACACTCTCCTGAGTGATGCAATGTGTTAAGTGCAATTCATTGTAAAGCACAAATTAGAACACAGATTGTGACCATGATTTTTATGACAACTGAATAAAATGTTGAATTTGGTCTAATTTCAAAGTGCTCTGGACACTGAGACATCAGGGAGTTGGAGATGGCAGGGAATCCTAGAACATCAATTTCCTACACATGTATACCTCATAAGAAAAACTAATTGGTCTATATTTTCTCCCATTTTTGCATAAGTGGTTTCAGAAGCAAATCCAAAGATTTTCTGGGGGAGTTATTTCTAAGTGATGTTCTAGAAACTACTGGAGTTTGAAGCAAGTGGTTTTAAATCTACTTGAAGGCTAGAAATGAGTGATCTGGGAGAAAAATGAAATAACAGCTTTGTTGACATATACCTTTTATCACCTCTTGCAACAGAGTAGTAGGTGTTGCTTTTTTCTACTCCACATTATGTGTCCCCACTGATAAAATTTTAAAGCTCCAGGGCAGGAGTGAAAAATGACTGATAGATGCTTGTAACCCAAAAAGCATCTTGATTTTTAATGTGAATGTGGCTTACTTTCCAGACCATAACATCGTTAATAAAATAAACATGAACACACTACTACACTGCACTGGAGGGAGGTATCATTAAACTGTTATTATTTTATTTCCAGTTCTTTTTTGGGAGGAAGGGAAGGGTCTTACTATGTGGTTCAGGCTGGCCTTGAACTCACTTTGTATCCCAGGCTGGCCTAGAACTCATGGCAATGCTCCTGCCTCAGCATCCTTAGTGCTGGGATTACAGGCATATGATATCACAACTGGCAGTCTCGAGTTTTGGGGAGATTTTTGATTGAACTTATAGCAATCACTTTTAGACAGCTAATTCTCACTTGCTAAAGAAAAAACTCTTATAGAGGCCATATTTTCTGCTATCCCTGGAAAACACAGTTGGCTGGTATGAAATGATTTCATCTTCCCTATTTGGCATACTCAGATTTTACACTCTTGTCACAGGAGTATAATGTGATTTTTATGATGTAGTCCTTTTTACTTTCCCAAGGTACTAATTCTGTGTATGAATAGCATGTGAATACGTCAGGCAATGCTTGGACAACAGAGACTGCCTCTCCTAGACATATACCAGAATAAGAAAATCCAATTTGTTATATTCTCTTTCCTTGAAAGCAGAATAATTTACCAAATGAGACCTCTACAACCAAGTTCTTTTTTCAGCAAGTAGACTTAACAGCTCCAATGGATGATTTGGGTAATCTCAGCTTCCTGACATTCTCAGTTGACTCATGGCTCCTTTGCTCTAGACCTTTGAGGCATTTCAGGCTGGTTCCCAAAATACCCCTTCATTTACATGGTGTAGGGAGAGGCCTTGGTACACTGAGATCTGTAGAAATTTAAAACCCTCTCTGACTATCACAAGTTAAAAATTAAATTCTTCTTGTGATCAGCATATATGATACAATACATTTAAGGAAAATTATTTTCCTTCCAGAGTCTGCAGTTAAAATTTTAAATGTTATTGTTGAAAATCAACTGAGTAGGTACACTGTAGAAAATTACTTCTGCTCTAGAATGCCAACTTTAGAGGTGTATCCCCGAGCTGTTACCTCTTCTCTGTAGGAATGGGAACTTAGAAGGTTTGTGTTTAAGCTTTTGGAAATAAAAGAGATTTTTACACAGAGATTTTTAGAGCCTAGAATGCATATTTTTTCTTTACTTTCCACCTGTCTATGAACTAAAAACTTGTTTCTAAAGGGAAATATGACTTTTCAAGTTTTCTAATATGTTATCTATTTACCCCTGAAATTTTTCTACCTGTGCATTTACTGTTTTATAATGTCATTTATTAAACTTTCCTTTTTGGAATTGAAAAACTGATTTTAAATATTATAAATCATATGAAATTTTTAATAGAAATTATCTTAAAAATTTAAATTTAACTAAGTATAAAATTATCAGCCTAATTTGCCAAAGTTTTAGGTTTTATTATGTTCCAAACATTTGAAACTGGACTGGCAACAGCTCATTCTACTTACAATGATGAGAGTTTTCTCCTAAGTAATGCAGAAACATTGAGCAACTTGTATAGTTGATCAGACATTTTATTTTTTGGTATTAGTTATCTTATTTTTGATTACCAGATGATTTGGCTTCCATTCCTTCTACCCTTTAGTTTTTAACCTTTATGAAAACAGGCATTACTTAGGGTTTAGTTTCATTTTTATTTTCTAATTAAGAACATACATTTTATTACACTCATGTTGGGGAATGATCTCATCCTACATGTAATATTTTTGTTAGAAGGGCCGGGGATTTAGCTCAGTGGTTCCAGTGCCTGTATTGCAAGCACAAGAGCCCTGATTTGATCCCCAGTTAACCATATACAATACTGGGCGTGGATACTCACGTCCAGCAGCAATCAGCACCACATAACACAATGCCGGGCATTGTGGCTCACGCCTGTAATCCCAGCACTCGGGAGGCAGAGGCAGGAGGATTGCTGTGATGTGAGTTTGTGGCTGAGCTCAGGGCCAGTCTGAACTACAAAGCGAGACCCTGTCTCAAAAAAAAAAAAAAAAAGATCCTTTGTTATAATGAAATATAGAATTTGTAGCATGAAAATTTTAAATGTATAGAATAGGAATTAATGAAGCCTCCTGATTAAACTAGACCATAGATTGACAAATGACTAATTATAATTGCTTCTAATCTTCCAGTCACATTTATTTCTCTTGCTTATCAATCTTGATGAATACTTTACAATTTAGAGGCATTATTTTCAGATGAATAGGTAAAGAAAATATGATCTATATACACAACAGAATACTACTTTAATTATAAAGAAGGATAAATGTGAGATTTGATCCTTTGTAAGAAAATGGGTAGATCTTGTTGAGACCATAATGCCAGGTGAAATAAATAAGGGGCTTAGAAAGCTAAGTATTACATGGTTTCTCTTATATGAGAAACCAAAAATATGTATATAATTTAAAGAGCAAAATGAAAGAGAGGTGATAAGAAACAAGGAAGTAGACTTTGTAGAGATGGGAAGGGGATCTGAGAAAGAAGCAGAAGGTAAACATTAGAGAGGGAGGGGAAGCAGATGATTAAGACGCAAACTGTGCATATACTGATTCATCAGTACTGTAATCATTATGTGTTACAAAATCATACTTACAAACTAGTTACAAATAAAAAGTGGAGGCTGCAGAGCCTGGACCTGAATTCCAGACATCCATGAGTGAACTGAAATGCTTCTCTCTTCCATCCACCAGGATGGCTTCACACCCCTTGCTGTGGCACTCCAGCAAGGGCACAACCAGGCGGTTGCCATCCTCCTGGAGAATGACACCAAGGGCAAAGTAAGGCTGCCAGCTCTGCACATTGCCGCTCGGAAAGATGACACCAAATCTGCCGCACTCCTGCTTCAGAATGATCACAATGCAGATGTCCAATCCAAGGTAAGAGCTGAATGCATTTGAGGGAGGAGCTCCCAGATGCCAGGTTTCTCCTGAGATGTGATCAAGATGTAGGCCGTGGTGATAATGCAAAAATCACTTCTGGTCATGGAAAGAGACTCACTCCTTGCAGAGGTATTCCAGAAAGAAAGGAACTGTGTACTGGGGACAGAATGATTTCTTTTGTAGGTGAGGCTCAGCTACTGAATAACTTGCCTCTTTATTATATTTGTAGTCATATATAATAGTAAAAGAATTAGAAAGACAAAATTGCACTGTATAGTGTTTTAGGACTCCTTTCTCAGGCAACTGGGTTTGGCATGTTGGAATAGGGAACCCAATGTGAGTGAGTAGATTGACTATTTTCATCCTTTTTCACTGTGTAATATCTTCCCTCTTCTTCCCGTACGACACCGCTTCAGATGATGGTGAATAGGACGACTGAGGTACAGTACTATGGCTATACCAGCATTTACCTTGTTTTTTATTTATTTTAGGTTCCACAGTTAGAATAAATGTACACTAATTCAAACTAATGATTAAAAGTTTCATTAATGGGTAATTACTTAAAAACATTTCCCATAATTAAAGAAAACTAGTAATTTAAATATATTTAATGCAATCCATATTTAAACTTCGTAGTTTGTAAGAATAGGGCATGAAACAAAGCACTTCCTTAATATGTATTTTAATGAGTAACCTTTTTTCTTAATTTTTGCAAATCCCTGATATGGTCTCATTTTCCTAATAAAAATTCTCAGGTTAGTTTAAGGAAAATAAAGTTAGGGAGGTTTTTCTGTTACTGTGTTTTATCTTTTCATCTAATGTAGTGCTCCCTTTGTCTTTCTGTACTAAATTTTTTTTATCAATAATAACACTGAGCATATTGTGAACACAGCAGTTGATTTTTCTTTAAATATTAAAATACTTGCCATTAACTAGTTCTTCTCATAATGAGCAAGGTCATATCCATCTGTGAGAACATTAAGTTCAGGAGCCTCTCAGGATGATTATGTACACACACATTTGTGTGTGCTCTTTCCATGGTCCCTGCTACATTAAACCACTAACACAAACATTATTGAAAATATATTATGAAAACTAATCCATGCATCAAGAAAAATGATAGTCTCATAGGCTGATTTTTGCTTTGAAGAAGGAAACATTTATTATTTATTTAGCAGTACTGTGGATTAAACCAAAGACATTTGCACTAAGCTATATCTCAGTTATTTTATTTTATGTATTTTGAGACTGGGTCACTATAAGTCACTAAGTTTCCCAGGCTGGGCTGGAACTTGCTTTCCTCTTGTCTCAGTTTCCCAGGGTTCTGGGGTCACAGGTGTTCATTTAGCACACTGGGCACAATGAAGGGGTTCTTACTTGATCACAGCCATGTGGACTTGTGAAGGCTATAGAGTTTGAACATTCACACTTGGTAGTATGAGGGATGATCCTATAGTTATTACCTTCTTAAAAACATCTGCAAAGTTGGCTGTACATTGGAATTATCTGTATTGCTAGTCTCATATCCATACAGAGCGCCTGGAAGGTCTCAACTTAGCAGTTTAGTGAAGTTGTTCACAGAGCACTGACCCATATAAATTATTTCATCACTGGCTTTAATCCCTTTAACTTTTGGAACTCTTTGGCTATTGTTTAGGAGAAATTTTCTGAATGCAATGTTGGCTGTAAGCTTTATAGTTCTACATTGAAATTTGGATGGATTCAGATGGAATTATATTTGTCTGAAGACAAAGGAGTATAAATGCAAAGCCTTCATCTGTGGTCCTAGGGAAGGGGCCACTCTGCCTCCAGCATCTCTGTTGATCAAGGAAGAGTCCTCAGGTGTTGGCCTCAGAGTCACAGCCACAGGCATGATCACACAGTACATAAAGATGTATGAGACAATAAATTAGTTTGTCTTTACAAGTAAGGAAAATGGAAGTACCTGCAGAGTAGACTTATATCAGTCAAGTGTTGATCCAAACTTTACAGCCTGAGGCATGATCACAGAGGTCAATAAGGGTGGCAAATAATGTTAATTTATTTTTGAAAAGGATAAAAATAACAGTATTATACTTGAATAATTTGGAAATGATTTACCAGCAATCAATGTTTTTCTTTTTCTGAAATAAATTTGTAGATGGTATAATAGATATACACTCATGATGTAGCTGAATGATAGAAAATATTAAGATAAAAATGAAAAGATTCAGTCAGTTGTCTACTAAAGTGCACAAGTTTCACATTTTGTAGAGTAGTAACATGTTGTACACTGATTTGTCTTTCTATTCTCAAATGAATATTTAGCATCCCCTAGATGCAAATTAAAAATATCTGGAACAAAGTTGTGGGATGTGGATTGTTAGTTACTATTCTTATTTTGCTATAGTCAGAAATTATTTATAGCTAATGTTGCTCATAACAGAGAAAAGCTTCCATCACCTAGTTCTTTGAATGCTTATTTAGCTATATATCAAGTAGGTAGAAGAACAGTGATTATAGTTTAGAAAAATATTTCATTAAAACAATATACTGCACATGGAAGCTGTAAAAAAATCATCTCCTGTAAAAAAGAATAATAGAAAATAACCTGAAAAGTACAGGGTTTGAGAGCCAATTAAGACACTCTACTTTTCTCATTCTCTTATTAAGCAATGAAAATTATACAGGAAAATTATCACATCTTTGCAAACTTTAATAGTTTAAGAGTTAATGGATATGTCACATCTATTGTGAAAATAACAAAAAAATTCTTTGGAATTAGGAGAAAAAGAAATAAAGGATACTTTTTAAATTTAATATTTTAGAATTCTATTTTAAATTTTGAAAGTAAACAGTTCTTTATTGCCTCATAATTGATTTAAACTGCTTAGTTTAATTAACTTTAATTTCACTGACAAAATTTTGTTTAATATTCAAAATTATATTAAACTGAACTTTTGAATTTAATATTCATATTGACATCAATTATAGTTTTAAATTTTTGTTTATTAATTCATTTTTCATTAAAAACATAGTATGGCTAACCAACTGCAAAAGAGGATAGCAACATCATGTCAGTGTAGGATGTGAAATTAACTGTGTATCCTTTGTAAGAATTTTTCACCATATTTTCAGGTCCAAAGATAAAATTGTCAACCATTAATCTTCTTTTAAGAAGAGTATATAAAGCGCTGTTTTTGAATCTTTCTCTGAAAAACGATTTTTCTTCATAATTATTTTATACTCTCCTGAAGCTGTATGTTTTTAATTATATTTTTTTCACCAATAGGCTTAACCAATTCAAGAAACATGATTTTCTACAGACATTTCAATTAGATGAGAAGTTGTGGTAATAAAAAATAATGTTGTCAGTACATAGGATTTTTTAAAACCTCTTCATGTGACAGTTTACCTCTATATAACATTGAGATGTAAAGGGTCTCATTTAAGTGTTTATGATCAGAATTATGTTGCTGACATATCAGTTAGACAGTGATCATGTGTTTTTCTTCATTAATCCAGAGTTGGCAGAGATGTGATATCACGTTAACTGTCATTTCCTTGCTTTTGCAGAGCGGGTTCACCCCTTTGCACATAGCGGCTCACTATGGAAACGTCAACGTGGCAACTCTTCTCCTCAACCGGGGAGCTGCTGTGGACTTCACAGCACGGGTATGGACTAGAGCAGTGTCTCCTCTTAGCAGGAGGAAAGGTTTTAAGAAAGTGAAAATGAAAACAAACGACTTTCATCAAGGTTTTGTTGCCCCTCTTTCTTGGATCTTCCTAAAGATGTTAGAGATTTTCATGTATTTTTCTGTAAATCATAGGAAGTTTTCATGACCCAGAAAGAAAAAAATAAGAATTTCACTAGTTTACACGTGCACAAATTCTTTGCTGTGGGCCAAAAAGGTGTTAATTTTGGCACCAATTTGAGGAGTTATGTGTCATAAATTGTGAGATCAAGTTCAAGGTAATGAACAATGAAAACAATGTTAAAAATTAAGCACAAATATATGGATATTATAACTTGTAATGGTAAGAGGGCGCATAATTTGATAGGAATTTTTTTGTTTAATAACTTGAAAGTTTACTCAAAGAATCTCACTAAAATATATAAAAAAGATATCACATGGAGATGTATTAGTGGTTGCTTTTATTGGAATGAATTCATTTACGTGATGCTTATAAAATTCATATATATAACAGTGATTCAGTTAATGCAGTCTTTGAATATTGAGAAATTAGGACAAAAGATTCAGATCATTTCCTTGCAATAATGGTGACACAGGACAGCCAATAAAATAAACAAATACTGTTATTATGTGTAGTGTTTTTGTCCTCAGATGCCTTCTGAATCTGTGTTCAACTATCTTCAAGTTGTTTTTCTTACTGAATTATTCTCAAGACATTTTAAAGAGATGTTCCCTTTGGTACTGATATATGTATTTGTAATCTGTTTTTAAGCACAGAAAGTAGAGTCCAAAGTCTTTAAGTGCATGAATATGATTATGTTAGGGATCTATGGTAGGTTGAATTTGAGGTTTTATTTTCTGTTACAGAGAAGTTCTCTTTTTGTCCCTTAATTGTAAAGTGTACATCCAATACATATGTAGTAGTTATTGACTAACTTAAGAATTTAATTCCATCTTTTATTCTGTAATAATAATATATTGTGGTTTGTGCACTTCTGTCTCTTAAAAATAAAAATGTAGAAACTATGGGCCAACTTACAATGTAGATCACAAGTACTTTTGTGCCCGTTAAGCCAAAGTCTTGCCATACCGCTCTGCCACAACCAGCTTACTCTTTTGGATCTTTCTTCCTCCTGTAGAATGGAATCACTCCTCTGCACGTGGCTTCAAAGAGGGGCAACACAAACATGGTGAAGCTCTTACTGGATCGGGGAGGTCAGATTGATGCCAAGACCAGGGTGAGTGTCTGCTGTTTCGGTTTTCTACCTTAGGATTACTCCCTGTCCTAATGGCACCTTAAACCCTGGTTGGTAAATACAGGCAGCATATTTTCAAGGACATGACTTTCTTGTTTTTGACTTAAATCTCATACATATTTAAAGGTTTCATATCATTAAGTAAAATAAGTACTTGTTTATAAATGCCCAGATAAACACAATACAAGCCCTACTTTGAGACAGTATTTCAAATTTTGTCTTATTGGTTTTCTGGGAATAAAATTCAAAGTTTGGACCTACATGCCTGTCTTTTGTTTTGTTAAATTTTACATAAAATACATGGCAAAAATCTTTACTTCTATTTTATTATGTCATTTTTTTCCTAAGAGGTTATACTTATCTTGACTTGAATAGATCTGTTGTTATGCTTGTAGAAAAAAGCATCAAGTTGATATATTGTTTCTTTACTTATGCCATCTTGTAGAGGTGGTATCCTTTGTTAATTTCAAATTTCTTAAATAAAATATTATTCTGAATTTCCATGTATACCCATATGATAGGCAGTAGGGCACAGTTGTTAATAGCAAAGATGCTAAAAGCCAAGCTGCCTACTTTCAAATCCTACTTCATTTTCTCAGTTGCATAGTATTAACAGGCTACAGACTTTTGCTGAATTTAAGTTAATAAGATTTATCAAAATTAATTCTTAGTTCTATTACTTGCCTTTAAAAATTCAATAGGCAAGTTATTTT
Source organism: Petromus typicus (assembly GCA_004026965.1). Classification (NCBI taxonomy): domain Eukaryota; kingdom Metazoa; phylum Chordata; class Mammalia; order Rodentia; family Petromuridae; genus Petromus; species Petromus typicus. Next base: position 151,376 of record PVIR01000107.1, on the reverse strand, counting down.
GCTACTCATAAGTTTTCAACATTTTAATATTATATGCAACTACTTGCTATAATGTACAGCTAGTATTTCAATACCAAGTCTCTGGAGAAGTTTTACTTAACCACAGACTTCAATAAAACTTTAAATTTTCTTGTAATATACAAAGTAATGAGATCCAAGTCTAGTCCCCTTATAGATCTTGAGGCTAGCTAACATAGTTATTAAACTTTCTCATCTTGAAGTATCTAGAGTCTACACCAGTCCCAGATTTTAAATTCTGGTATTTGATGACCTCAGTGCAGACTGCATTTTAAATCTTATTTTTGTAAGATGCGGGGTCCAAAATGGTCATGTCCTATCATGTGGGAGTTCCAGGGTGTTTTCTTTTATCTCTCAAGATCTTTGTTACTGTATCTAGTGTCTCTGCATTAGAGTTTGGTGTAGTTTTGCCCTTTCCCTTGCTGGCATGATCCTTCCCTTGTTATGGTTTGGATATGCAGAATTTGGAACAATATACAAAAAGCTTCATGTTTTCCTTACCTATTCTTTTAATTTAAAGGAAGGAGTTTCTGTTCATGACTATGTTACTATCATCATTATTAACATAATGTTACATTACTAAAATATTCCATTAATCTGGTCTTTTTATTTTTATGAAGATTCTGGAGTAGTTCAGATTATCAGTTTTCTACTTTACATCTGCACACTTTATAAATAAAAGAAGTTTCTGTTTTTTATCTTTAGCAGTATCTTTAGAATATATATTGTTTTTATTATGCTTATCTGGAGTATTTAATTCATTACTTACATTATTATTGGTCATCACAATAGTCCCTTAGTTCTGTAAGAGGTTATATACTTTACATATTCATTAAAAAGTCTAACAAAACAGGCAGTATGTTTTCACCTAAAGAGTCCTAAGAAATGAAAAAAAACAGATTTTTATGCTATTTCTGCCATTATTTAATTGTCCTTGAGCAAGTTAATAATGAACTATAAGCACTGGAAAGGGAGAATTTTGACCTATTTCTTACATTCTGCTTATCTAGATTTTGATAAGTACAAAATTTATAAAATTTTCTTTTAATGTGGCACAGTTAGAAATAGAAGAATTATTTAGTTTATTGTCTTTCTGTCTTAGGCAATATCTGTCAAAATGCTTAACATTAGTATTGGTTAATTACTTGGATTGGGAATAGTAGAGTTGATATGTAAGTATAAATTGAGATCGAGTGTGCTAGGTACAGAAGATAAACTGAATTTCATTCAAGGATTTATAAAGAAAAATAGAATTTTGAGTTGTATATATTGTGGAGACATTTTATTCTTTCACTGATATAGTCCCCAAGGGATTATGTGGGCAGTGTGCTGGTAAAGTTTATTAATAGATTTTCCAAAAAATAAGACAGAACCAAAAAGCCTTGATTTGTAACTTTTGCTTTGACAGTCTCCATGGTATAAATATTTCCACTATGGAGAATTTATTATTTTTATCACTACAATGGTCAGTATAGAGCCAACAATATGTTATCACTAAATTCAGACTTGGGAAAAGAGGCACAAAACTAGCCTCTCTAGCTCATTGGAGTCAACTGTAGAGCACATGTCAGGATGAGGCACCATGCTGAATGCTTGTGGGCATTTCCCCGATGAGTGAAAGTACTTCCTTATCTCGGGGCAGTAGGATGTTAGAAGCACTGTCAGATTCTGTCCATTCTGACTATAGCTAACAGAGCTATCTCCGTAGTATAAAAGGCAAAATCAAGTATGAAGTAATTACTGAAATTAAGAACCATGGTCTGGCATTAGGAGACTATTCTGAAATAATATTAAGTGATTACTAATGAAATATACTTTGCCTTTTTGTGTGTATCTTGAAAATATAATTAAAATAGAAAAATGTTTAATGTGTTTCAACTTCATTTCAAGTAATGTAGTAGAGGTTGTATATATGGAATTTTAAAAAATAAATTTTATTATTCCTTTATTTTGCCATAGAGTTCTCAATTTTTTCTAGCACTCAAGTGAATCACAAATGTAGCACTCAGAATTTAGAAAATCTGATCAAGAATTTTGTCTTGGTCTTCTGATTGTTTTCTCATTTATGAGATTATCATTGTCTAGAGAAAGGCAAGATCTATACAAGGGAGAGAAGCTTTAGGGTAATTAGAAAAAAATCAATGTACGATTTCTCCCTGCCTTTCATCATTTTTTGGATAATCATTGAGAAAGTTTGCCTCTCGCTTGGGCCCTCCTCACTGATGAGATTCTAATATGAATTCAGTGACATTTTATATTTTACTTAGATCTAAAAACCTCATTTTAATATTAAACCATAAATTTTGTAGTTAGTTACAATGGAATTATTAACTTGAGCTTATTAAGGGCATTATTCTTTCTTGCTTTTAAACTTATCATTTATATGTGCTGACGCTCTATATGAGGTTTATGGTTAAAATATTTAAATGCATATTCACTGCAAATAAAAATACACAAAAACATGAAAGGACGATGACCAAAAACAACCTGCCAGAAAAAGAGATCATACTTACTGCTTATTATATATAATATTTAAATTAATAACAATAAACAGCCACCAATTGTCAAATCCATGTGCTATTCTGTGTATGCTAAATGTTCCACAAATATCTTATTTCATCTGAATGATTTATGAAGTATGTGTTATTTTCTTATTGAGAAATATGGATGCGTTCATTTGAGAAATAAGATTGCGAAAAGGAAAAAATACATTTTTCTATAGTTAAATAAAAGCACCTAGGACACAGAGCTTAGTAATTAGCCATTTTATGCTAATAACATAACTTTAGGATCTATTGTATAGAAGAGTGCCATGAACAAAGAAAGAGGAAAGGAAAATATAAAGAAAGAAATGGTTGTAAAAAGCTAATGTTGTGGGCTACCAGCTAGATAAAAGATGTTCCTCCAATATAGATTGATTGTCCCTTGTTAGAATTATTCAGACTACAGTGGCTGGGACATCAATGTGAATGATGTAATAGTAGAATTAGTAAATCTCCTAATTAAAAAGAAAAACTCAACGAATGGGATTCTGAAGGTGGGGGAAACAATCTTGAAGCACAGGTTTAAGAATTTAAGTGAAGGACAAGGGATTTAGCTCAGTGGCTCCAATATAAAAAAGTCTTACAGTACAAAACCTAAAACAAGGATTTTTTAAAGTATTAACTTGATACTGTACTTTATAAGAAATATTTCTAGTTAGGTTGGGCAACCCGAATTTTATATTATCATTCACACATCTTTTAAGAGAGCAGATGCAATTTATCATTAGGTGTAAGATTTAAAATTTATTTAGTCTTTACCATTTTTTTCCTGTTTTTTGAGACGGGGTTTCATTTTGTAGTTCAGACTGGTCTTGAACTCACTATGTATCCCAGGCTGGCCTCAAGCTTGTGACAACCCTCCTGGTTCTGTCTCCCAAATGCTAGGGTAACAGGCCTCAGCCACCACCCTTCTCATCCACCTTTCTCCCAGAAACCTCCTCTTCATAGTTTCAATATATACGGTCTTGATTTAAAAACAAGGTATAACATGAGCTGAAGCCAGTTGCCGTCGTTCTTTCTGCAGGATGGGTTGACACCACTCCACTGTGCTGCGCGGAGTGGGCATGACCAGGTGGTGGAGCTTCTGTTGGAGCGGGGTGCTCCTCTGTTGGCAAGGACTAAGGTGGGTATGGTGGTGCCAGAAGATTCTTGGAATCTCTTTGTGGTCACCTCTTTTATGTCTCAAAAGTAAATCAACAGTCAAGCATTTTCCACTTATTCAATGTGTGTGTGCTAGGAATAAGAAATATATATCAAATGATGTAAAATTATTAAAGTGAACATTTATGTGAATTAGGATGTATTGAACATATACTTTCAGATTATTCCATTATTTTTTCCTGTTATATTCACTGCAGGTAAAAATTTGAATATATTTGAATATCATATATTAGAGTATATGGTACTAGAGTATAATCATTTAGTTTATTCAGTCTTTATCTCTTAAGTAATACTTGTCAAAATACTGAACATTAGTGTTGGTTACTATCTTGACATCTGGGATAGTGAAGTTGTCATGGAAGTTTAAATTGAGATTAACCATAATGTTCTTTATGGTATAATATATCTAGCATTTTTCCTCATTTAACTAATATGCTTAAGCCTAAGAAAAACCCTGTTCTATGTAAATAATAACCACTTAATCAGCTGGGGTTTTGGCAGTTATTATTAAGAGTAGTTTTTAAAAGTTTTATTACTATGTAGATCTTCATTATCTAGTCTTACTTTGAGTTCTGAAAAAATATGCAACACAAACAACCCAGAGCTATTTAATGAATATGCAAAAACTTATAGATCCTTAATCCTACCAGTTGTGAAAAGGTGGCTTCCAGTCTGAAATATAGTAAGAGAAATAAATCACTTGCATTATGTTCAGTCTTTTACCTATTCTGTGCTACAAAAATATTTTTTCCAAATGCAACATTTTGGTTTAGTAATACAAAGATAATTATAGAAATTTTGTTGTAGAAACATTGAAGTTTACATGAGAATAAAATTTTAGAACAATCATGTTACAACCAATAGAAAACATATATCAACCTTAAGATAAGTAAATATGCTGTCCCATATATCATCAAACTACAGTTTGCTTGTGATTGTCATATCATTAATGAAGACCATACAGTACCTAGAGACTTTTTAATGTTCTTTCTGAAAAACCAGATCATGCAGATCTGAAGACCCAGCCTAAAGTGCCTATGACTGCAAGATTACACTCATTCATTCAGGCATGTGGGCATCTAGGTATCATAGATTTAGAAGGTACAGTGTGCCACTCAGGACACTTAGGAATTATCAAGATGAATAATACACACACACACACACACACGTGTGTGTGTGTGAGAACTGAATTTACTAAGCCAGGAAGAGATGGTAGTTAGAAAACACTAAAGCTGTGAGCAAGAAGACAATGTAATAATCACTATGGAGTGAGATAAGATCATTAGCCAGGAAATGGAAGAGGTGCCCAGTAGCAGACTGTTCTCTCTCTTCCTCCATAAAAACTTTTGATTGGGTGGGGGATTGCAGGGCATGGGGGAAGGGGAAAAATGAGAATCGAGTCATGTCATATTCTGGCACAAACTCTCAATGTTAAATGTAATGATAATGTGTATTCATAACGTACCAATAAAGATTTGAATTAAAAAAAACCTTTTGAATTACCTATTATTTTATCCTGGAAGCTATTATCACTCATTCTTTGAAAAGATCAGCTATCAACAAACTGAGTCTTCATCACTAACCATTTCAAATTCTCCATGACTTTAATGATCTCGATGAGGGAGTAGCAGGTTCTCCTAGCTGGCTTCTCAGTGTGGTAACCATGAGCCCTCTATAATTCCTGTTTCAACCTCTCACTCTCCAACCACTGTTTCAGCTCACTCTCTTTAGAACCCCAATTTCAGAAATTACTCTATGCTGCTGGGACATTAAGTGATAGTTTCGGTGTCTCTTATCACCTAGTGCCTTACTCCTGCCCAATGTAAATTCTTCATTTATATTATTCTTTTTGCATATTTATACTCACATCCTACATTTCGCTTCAATTAAGTCCAGTTTACATTCATGTGCTTGAATACGGTTACTCAGCTCACTTTAAATTCTTGATCACCTTTTCTCCACAGCCTTGCCAACATTTGTTGCTGACTGATTCTGATGTAGCAGCTGTTTTTTTGTGGAGTGAGATGAAATCCCAGTGTTGTTTTCATCTGTATCTCTCAAATGACCAGTGATGTTGAGCATTTCTTCCTATGCTTCTTAGCTGCTTTTACTTCTTCCTCTGAAAAGTGTCTGTTCATTTCAGAGGTCCATTTTTGAATTGGGTCTTTAAATTTAGGTGGGCTGATTTTTTTTTAGCTCCTAATATATTCTAGATAGTAGCCCTTTGTCTGAAAAATAGCTAGTAAAGATTCTTTCTCATATTGTGGGGTGCCTTTTTGCTCTGTTGGTGGTTTCCTTTGCTGTGCAGAAGCTTTTTAATAGGATGAGATCCCATTTGTTGATTTCTTCTGCCAATTCTTGTACTATAGAGGTTTTGTTCATGAAGTCTTTCCTTAAGGCAATGTCTTCAGGAGTTTTACCTACACTGTTTTGCAGCAATTTTAGTGTTTCTGTTTTAATATTTAGGTCTCTAATACTCTTTGATTTTAGCTTGGTACATGATGAAAAAGACAGGTCTAGCCTTAGTCTTTGGCAGGTTAAAGCCTAGTTTTTCCAGCACCACTTGTTAAAGAGGCTATCTTTCCTCCACTGAGGATTTTTGGCTCTTTTGTTAAAGATGAGGTGACTCAGTGTATCTAGAGTTGTTTCTGGATCTTCTAATCTACTTCACTGATCTTCAGCTCTGTTACTTTACCTGTACAATGCAGTTTTTATCACAGTGGCTTTGTAATATAGTTTCATGTTGGGGATCATAGACTTGTACAACCCCTGTGGAAATCAGTGTGGAGATTCCTAAAAAAAACTAGAATTAGAGGTCTTATTTGACCTGGCCATTCCTCTGCTAGGTTTTTTTTTTTTTTTTTTTGAGACAGGGTCTCGCTTTGTAGTTCAGGCTGGTCCTGAGCTCAGCCTCAAATTCACATCACAACAATTCTCCTGCCTCTGCCTCCCAAGTGCTGGGATTACAAGCGTGAGCCACCACGCCCGGCACTGTGGTATGTGGTACTGATTGCAATTCTCCACATCCAGTATTGTATGTGGTTGCCGGGGAATCGAACCCAGGCCCTTGCGCTTCCAAGACAGGCTCCAGAACCACTGAGCTAACTCCCCAGTCCCTCCTCTGCTAGGTATATACACAAAAGAATGAAAAGATTCATATGAGAGGGACATATCTTTATAGCCATATAAATGGTTTACATCCATGTTTATAGAAGCTCAGTTTGTGATAGCTAAATCTTGGAAACAACCCAACTGTCCATCAACTGGAGACTGGATAAAGAAGATGTGGTTCTTTTATAGAATGGAAACAACTCTGCCATAAAAAAAGATAAGATTGAATCATTCATACTCAAATGGATATACCTTTAGGACCTCCTCATAAGTGAAATAAATTGTCACAGATGTGTAAATATCGTATCTTTTCTCTGGTATGAGAAAATGAAAATGTAAATGAGTTAGATATTGTGAAATAGAAAATATTTAAAAGCAAATGGGGTGTAGGGGTAAATAACGAGGGGAAAAAGAATGTGATGGTATTAAAGGAAACAAAGCTTATGTACACAGAGGGTGGGGGTTACAAGGTGAGGGAATGGGAAAAAATGGGAATCAAGTTTTGTCATATACTGGTACAAATTCTCCATGTGGAATCAATGATGATGTATGTATATATAATGTACCAATAAAAATTTGAATAAAAAATTCTTGATCACTAACTTCAAGTCGGCCCATAATGTTACCTGCCACTCAAATTGTAACTTCCAAGTCTATTCACTTTTGTTGCTCAGCTACCTAACTAATCCACACGTTGCATTTTAACTTCTTAGCCTGTTTTCCTTTTGTTCACTTTCTACATCACTGAGAAAATCAAATCAATCAGGAAAGAATTTCCACAGATTCCTACTTTAATATTCATGCAGTGACATGAAACAGAGGTACCATATAATTCAAGTTCCCTCCTATTACTATCATCTGGCACAAATTCTTACTTCTCCCTTCTCCAGAGCATTTTACTTATTTGCCTTCTAGGACACTAAATTCTTCTGTCTTTCCTTTTGTTTTTCTGGTTCCCACTTTTCCATTTGCTCCTTGTTCCTCTTCCATCTCAGGTTTTTGAATGAGAGAACTTCCAGAGAGTCTTCTCCTTCTTCCTTTTCTCTCCCCCTGGCTCGCTCTCTTTTCCCCTCTCTCCCTTTCAATCCTACCCTGTATTTACTATGAAATATTATTAAGGTCTGCCTTTAAATATGTATACATCCTGGTGGTGGATATTTATAGTACATATTTCTAGAATTCCATGTTGATACCAACTCTCCATTACTGTTTGGATAGCTACTGAGCATTTTAAATTTAGTAAGCCCAAAAGTAAGCATCTGATATTTTTCCCTGCTCCTAAACTACTTTTTCTGTAGTCTTTCTTAATCTCAATTGGTGGCCTTCCTATTTTAGTTTCTCAGACCAAATACTTCATTTCTCATTCTCACTTTCCATATCCAAAGCCTATAGCTTCTTCCTTCAAAATGTATCATTAAGTCAGCAGCTATGCAACAATGACCATGACTTTGGTCCAGGTCACCATCACATATGAACAACTGTAAGAGGTCCCTAATTGACTGTCTTCCTTTCTTTCTATCCCAATCTGTTCTTAACATGACAGCCAGGGTAATTCCATTGTCCTAACTCTTCAACCAACCTCATCTCTCTCCATGTAAAATGCCAAGTACTGTTCTAACTTCTAAAGGCTCTCAGCTCTCTGAACTCCTCTCCTAAGGCACCCTCCTAATTTTCTTACCTGAAGCCACATTCTCCTCCTCACTGTCCATGAATGTCTCTGGTGTCACATATGTCCTGTCCTGACATGTGCTTGCTTCACTTCTTTCTCCCTTGCCCTTTCTTCATATTGGGTTTCATCACGTCATCATTAGCCTTCTCGGTAAGGCATTTGTGGCCACCTTAAAAATATTGTGTTCAGGGTTAGAGATGTAGCTTAGTGATGCTGGTGCCTGTCTTGTAAACAAAAGGTCCTGAGTTCGATCCCAGGTATCAAAAAAAGACTCAACCCCAAAAAAATTGTGTTCATAGCTACAAATTCTCTTGGACATTCCATGCTTTCATTTTTTATCCTAGTGTTGATGACTTTCTATGATAATATGTATTTTAATTTTCAGTCTAAACATTGTCAAGACATGAATTTGTTTTACATTTAAAACATAATTAGTGTATGTTTACTAGTTTCATTCATTTCAGGGAACTGGTACATATATAAATGATATCTTAATCATTTTAGATCGCCCTCCCCCTGATCCCTTTCTCTATCTTTAAAAGTCTACTTCCTTGTTTCTTCTCATCTCTTTTTAATTTTTCTTTATTTATATTTCAGGTTTTCATATAAGAGAAGCCATGTGATATTTAACTTATTGTGTCTGATTTATTTCACTTGGCATTGTGGTCTGAAGACCCATTCCTTTTCCTGAGAACATAGTGCATAGATACATGCTTATGAGTCCTCATCTGTTTTCTAGGTTCATTTTATGGATTTCTAAACATGAATGAAGTAATTGTGAATGAAGAGTATTTCAGATACAAAGAAAAATATTGTTGAAGTGATTTGATCTCTACTACCCACAAACTGCCACAGAAAGATAAACTAGAGTCATTTTGTAGGAAAATGGATGCACCTTGAAGTAACTCAGATACACAAGCAGAAATAAAACATGGTTTCCCTGATATGAGAATCCTAAAATATAAATAAGAGTAAAGTAAAGGATGATAGGAAGTAGGGAGATAGATCTTTCTCAAATGGGAGGGGGATCAAGAAATGAAGAGAAAGGAGAGAACAGGAGGGTATGTCACACACTTGTACCAGCTCCACACCAGGGCTGTGGTCACTGTGTCCAAACATGCTAACAAGGAAAGATATTTCAATTTATGTGTTTTCTTACTGTTGAACTCACCTTCACTTTTGAGAATATTGAGCTGAAGGCTTTTTTTTTTTTTCTGGCACCTTATTCAGATAGAATTCTGTTTCTTTGAATGCAATGATTACCAATGGGTTTACTTACCAAAAATCTTTTTACAGGGACCATACTTGGATTGATTATTAAGAAAAAAACAGTAATTCAATTTTTTGAATGGGTAAATATTTTCTAATTCAGTTGATTCCTTAATTTTACATGGATTTTTGAAGTTTATTTAGTTTTTTAAAAAGAATGTCTTACTTAGACTGATGACTACCAGTTGCCTTGTGTTTCCAGAATTAAGGGTGAAGCTATTTGAGACATCACTGGTGATGATTAATTTAGATTATCCTCACATTTAAAAGAGGTGAGGTCACTGACAATTGGCCTACCATAGCTTCACTCTCTTCTGGCTCTTATCCACCTTCTCTCTAAGTCCACATGATAGCATTATTTGAAAAGGGAATCAAATAATTTCAGGATCAGAGATTATCAAATTTCACTTTCCTATTTGATCCATGTACTTGCTTCTCCTTCGCCCAGCTTCCCTCTTTTTACAAGCAAAGAAGTATCAGTAAAGGGCTGGGAAGTTAGCTCAGTGGTTCCGGCGCCTGTCTTGCAAGCGCAAGCACCCGGGTTCGATTCCCCGGTAACCACATAACAATACTGGGTGTGGAGACCCACACCCAGCAGCAACCAGTACCACATACCACAGTGCCGGGCGTGGTGGCTCACGCCTGTAATCCCAGCACTCGGGAGGCAGAGGCAGGAGCATTGTGATGTGAGTTTGAGGCTGAGCTCAGGGCCAGCCTGAACCACAAAGCGAGAC
>PVIR01000107.1:0-140771 GCA_004026965.1 Petromus typicus | reverse complement strand
AAAAAAACCTAAAAAAAAAAAAAAATAAATAAATAAATAAAAAAAGAAGTATCAGTAAAGAGATTTATTGAATGTCAACTGTTGAATGTGGAATCAGATATAAATAATTTAAGGCTCAAGAATCATTTGTGTCTGTGTATCTAATATTGCCCTAGTAATTGACTTAAGACATGTGACTCATTTATGAAAAAATATTAATATAGGCTTACCTTAGATATCTGTAATTATAAATATAAATTTCTTCCTTGCTTCCCTTTCCCTCCATCTGCTTTTAATCCAGATATTAAATGAAACATGTTTTTCTCCTGCCACAGTTATGTGAAAGATGAAGAACTGACTTTGTTGCATTTGAGAACCTGAATAATAAAAGAGGAATTTGGTGTTGTTTTGTGCAGAATGGGCTGTCCCCACTCCACATGGCTGCACAGGGGGACCACGTGGAGTGTGTGAAACACCTGCTGCAGCACAAGGCACCTGTTGATGATGTCACCTTGGACTACCTGACGGCCCTCCATGTTGCTGCACACTGTGGGCACTACCGTGTCACCAAGCTCCTGCTGGACAAGAGAGCCAACCCGAATGCTAGAGCCCTGGTAAACTTGGCCCAGTCCATGTTGACTGAGTACAGCCCCAGACAGATAGGTCTGCAGGGACTGACCAGTGGTGTTCACACCAGCAATGCACAGTGAACACACGCGATCAATCTGTTCCTATTGATCACTTAATATGGTGCTTGCATACTTCATGCCTCCATTATTTCCTACAGAATGATGGTAATCAATGGCAGATGGAAGAAGGGACCAAAGTAACATTTCTAAAACGAGAGTGTTGTGAACAGATAAATATGAAACTGTGGGCAGATGACCAATTTATATCGAAAATAGAACCTGCAAAAACAGGAAATTATAAAATCAGTTCTGTGTTTGTCTAGGCATGAGATATAGGAAGAATACAAGTGTGAAAAGGTTGAACTATGTTAACACCTGTGAGGAAGAATAGATTTTTAAGGTAATGACTCCATTTGAGCATGGCGGATGGTATAAAATAGAAGTTTGTGAAGAGTTCATGTGAAGAGCTTCCTTATTGACTTCCCAACCATGGCTAATAAAAAGGCAGTATCTGCTATATTATTACTTTGGGAAGAATTTTATACAAACCATGTAAGGAATTGTTCAAGAGCAAACTACCAGCTCAGAACCCAGAGCAGCTTATGTGTCTCCTAAAGTCTAGTATCAAATAAATATTCATTTTACTTATATTCTAATGGTAGTCAATGGGAGTATTAGGCTTGTACTAATTTATACCACTTGTTTCCTAATTCTCAAACTAAAAGCAAATCTCTCTTTCTGTATGTTTACATGGTTTATGTCAGGTGAAGTTCTTCAACCAGTAGCTGAGAAAACATCATTAAAATCATCAAATACTATTGCTGAAATTTTCCATTGCACCTCACTTAATAATTTTCTGGGATGCAAATATATTTTCAGGGTTATAGACAAATATGTATGATATTAATTTTCTCATGGGGAGTTGGAAATGTTAATTTTAATTGGTTAGTGGTTAATAAGCTTATAAAATACCATAATTTAATAGTTGCATATATTTTACACACTATATGTACATAGCTATTTATATCTGGTTTATTATAAAGCTTATAAATACTGGAAATGAGGCAAACTATATTTATAACTTCACTGTAAGAAATAAAAAGTCATTAGTTTAAGTAAGACTATATGCTTTTCTGAGAACTATTAACATATAAAATATTGTCTAATGGTCTCCATTGAGACATACAAACTTACTAACTGATAGAACAGATATAAACCCCCCAAAAGATCACTATTTGAATTTAGAAAGTGACAAATACTATATATAACAGTTAGGCATGGAGCTAAACTTCTTTATAATTTCTCCAATTCCCATATATTAGTCTTGTTTACCAAAGTTATAAAGTACCTTGTAGACTCTGTACCTTTTTTGGAGTTATCCTAGAGATCCTATCCACTTTCCTCAAAAATATTTGAGAAAATATCTTTTATAAAAAGATATCTGATTGGTATATATGTTATAAAAACTTCCAATATAAAATTATAACTTTATCAGTGTAAATGATGATTTCTCCTAATGTGAAACTCTTCTTTCTGTCCAAAGAAAATGGTAGCAAAGCCAATATCCTTATTGTAGAGGTGGACAGATTTTCAGATTTTGAAGATAAATGAACACTCTGTCCTCTGGGAGTGGCCTTCATTATGCAGACACAGGATTTTCATCACCAAACAATGCACCCTAAAATATTTTAAGGCTTCTGAGATTGAATTGCCATTCCACGTTTCCGTCCCTGAATTATCTCGGGTATTTTCTTCCTCTAGTTTTCTTAGAAAGAACACACAGAGAATTACATGCAGAAGCAAAGGCCAGTGCGCCTGGGAACACATCACCATATTTCCTTCCAAATCCCAGCAGCACCTGCAGTTTGAAGAAGCATTGACACAATGTGACAGTGTAACATGATTGCCTGCAATGTGCCAGCATGGAGTTGTGTGAGAATTGTTTCTGCATGTTTTTGACTAACTCGATTGTCTTTTGCACAGAATGGTTTTACTCCACTGCACATTGCCTGCAAGAAAAACCGCATCAAAGTCATGGAACTGCTGGTGAAATATGGGGCTTCAATCCAAGCTATCACAGAGGTAGAACACTCTTTCAGCTCATCACAAAGTGTTCCTTCTCTTATTCCTTCTCCCTTTCCTTTCACCCACCTTATGTCCTGTTCACGCAAGTTTCATTTATCTGAAGAAGCCCCAAAGCTTCGCGGGTGCAGAGGAGTAAAACTACTGTCGCTTTGTTCCGCAGTCTGGCCTCACACCAATACATGTGGCTGCCTTCATGGGCCACTTGAACATTGTCCTCCTCCTGCTGCAGAGCGGAGCCTCTCCAGACGTCACTAACATTGTGAGTACGGCTGGGTCAGAATAACCGCAGGGAGAGAGTGCCATGGAGCCGAGAGCGGGTGTGTGTCAGTGTGTCCGTGTGAATGCTTGTCCTCAAGGCCAGTCTTCCTGCTTTGAAGAGTACCCTTATGATAACAGGCTAGAAAATATTTGTTGGTCTTCACCCAAAAGAATTCAATAGGGTAAGAAGTGTGTTAGGAATAGGATGGAAGCTGTGCGGTGAGACAGCTTAATCTTCCTGGTACAGATGGTTTAAACATGCATCTGTAATGCATTTATTAGAACAAATATATATTTAAATTTCTCTGTACATGCATGATGGCTGGCTACAAAAAATTCTTTAGAGCTCCAGGTAAATTTCATTAAAATATCAAATTAATTTTATACCAATCTTACCAAAGAAGAACCAGAAGCAGAGTGTGGTAGAGTACACTTGTAATGCCAGCATGTGAGAGGTTGAGGCAGGAGAAACATGAGTTTGAGACCACCCTGGGCTGGATAGCAAGGTTAAGTCAACTTGAGGCAGGTTTGATGTTGCATTCCTATAATCCTTGTACTCTGGGAGGCTGAGGCTGGAGGATCCTGAATCCTAGCCCAGCCTTGGTGACTTGGTGGTTTAAGAAGCTTTGTCTCAAAATAAATAATAATAAATAAAACTAAATAATAAACTGTTCAGTGTGGAGACCCTGGGTTCAATCCCTAGTACCACAATATGAGTTGAGACCCTACCTCAAAATCCAAAGGGAAGAAAAAATGATGATGAACCACATATCGATCAGTATCAGAGTTTTCTTGGGATCATGTTCTTCTTCCTTCCAGTTACACACATTTTCCACATCTACTCTTACTTTCATTTTTAATTTTGATTTGGTTTCATTGGCTGGAGTGGAAGTATGTCTCAGCTGACATATTTATACCATACATCCTGAAATGAACACCAATCTCTAGACAGTTTTAATTTCACTACTGAATACTGGACATCACAAAATTCTTTTACCTAATCTGTATTAGGACTTTTTAATTTCTCATTTCTTTCATTTTCTTCAGTCATCATGTCATGGCAAACTAGCTAGTGTCAGTTTTCCACTGGTCAAGAGCACTTCCTTATATGTGCACAAGGAGGAATTGTTAGCTCAAGGACCACTTCAGTACTGATACATTTAGAAACATAGGCAACAAATAACTTAAAATAAATATTAGTGCATATTATTAACATGAATCATCATTTCATAAGCAATATATTGACCACTGTTACTAATTTTTGGTATCTCATTCCATTTAAATTACCCAATAGCACTTTGTATTTCCCCTCACATTCTCATTTCTCTATATTTCATACACTGTTTCCATGCTGAGATTTATGATAACCCAGACAAAATCCATTGTAGAACTAAATTTATTTGATTCTTAAATATTATTTAGTACTGATTCTTTTATTCAATTATTGGGATAGAAAATCAAAGAACTTAAAATCTATGTTTTTCTAGTTAAATTTATTAGTCTATATGTAATAAAATTATTTGCTAATCCTTAATCACTAAGCACAAGAATAATTTCACAGTGTATCTACATGTGTTTAATTTCTAGTCATTTCTCAGAACTCTAAAAGAAATCATCATCTTTTTGTTTAAGAAAACTGAGATGTGAATAGACATAGATGTAGGCTAGAAACTTTCAAAAGAAATAATGGGCACTTGGCAACTTTTTGCTTTTTTTTTTCTACCTTCTTCCACCTTTCTTTTCATCCCAGTACCTGTAGAATCACAAAAGCAGCAGTGATACTAAATTATTTTATCGTGTTATGTTAATAACAAATACAATAATACTCTATGGATGGTTAATTGAAATGCCTTGAGTTAATCTTTTTGAGGGAAGTATTTCAAAAAATCTTCAAAGAATAATCTATATAAATTGTAGGTTCTATGGTCATTCTTTTATTTTTTTATTTTTTTGAGACAGAGTCTCACTTTGTAGTTCAGGCTGGTCCTGAGCTCAGCCTCAAACTCAGCAGTCCTCCTGCTTCTGCTTGCTGAGTGCCAGGATTACAGGTGTGAGCAGCCACATCTGGCGTTGTGGTATTGATTGTTGGTGGGTATGAGTTTCCATGCCCAGCATTGTTGTATGTGGTTACTGGGGATCAAACCCAGGCCCTTGCGCATGCAAGGCAGGTGCTGGAACCACCGAGCTAAAGCCCCTGTCCTCTATGGTCATTCTTGATTTGCTTCTAGCTGACCATTCCAACCTTCTGGTGGTTATTTAGTTATAATGCTTCCTTTGTTGGAAAATTATATAGACTGTAGATTTTCAAGTAAAAATAAGTGAAACACTAATCAAAACAACACAATCATTCCTATTCTTTCAGGTTCTTAAAGACTACAAAATTTGGCAGCCCTGTATTTAATTTTAACTTTCAATTATTAGTCATAGCAAAATTCTTCACGTAGTTTTATTTGATCGCTTGTCTATTATATTGTTTCTCTGCAGTCCCTTCAGAATAATTAGGAAGCAATTGCCAGTTTAATCCTTTACTCAACAGGATTCCTAGTTATTTTTGGTTGTTTTACTTTTATTTTTTCAAATATGTGTCCTTCAGGGAGTAGATACCTATAAATACAGTTACTTGATTAAAAACAAGACTCTAAGTTGAATTTGAATTTGAGATAAACATTGATTTATTTTTTAGTGTGTCTTATACAATAGTTGAGATAATAGTATAATTATTTGTTATTTGAAATTCAAAGTTATCCAGCCATTTTTATTTGCTTAATCCACTTATTGTACGTTTATTGAAATTTAGCTTTCTCTAAGTGGGATAGCCCATGAATTTGTGTATTTTTAGAAACTGAAAATGTAGCTTTTGGACTAAAACTCTATGCAAGGTGATTAAGAAACCATGTAAATGCTCACTGCCCTGCTTGCTCTGTCAGAGTTGATCATTTCCTGACTCCTGGTATCTCACCCCTTGGAGCCTTTGTGTGTTGCCTGAAATCATGTTGCATTTTTGGATGCGGTGCTTTCTGTTGTGCTTTGATGCTTTCTAATTTGAAGTGGCAGTCTGTGTAGCTGTCTGCAGAATCAGTTTTCACCATAGAGAGTTGGAGCATGACACTGAGTGCCTGCTTTGGACATGAGCATACCTGTTCTCTGGCCAGTCCTGCTTTTGTCTGAAAAGTCACTCCAAGTGTGAAGGGAACCAGTCACTCAATCATGTTCCCTTTCCAAAGTTTGCAAATGCACTCTGAAACCTGGAAAGTTGACCGGCTTGTTGCAATCCACCCCAATCCAAAGGATTCATTGACTTAGATGGGAAAAGGGAAGCAAATGCTTTTAGGACTGTAAAAACTCCAGTGCTGGGTGTTACTGTTTTCTCTTCATGCTATAATAAGACAATAGATTTCCGGAAAATGTCACATTTTGTAATAGCTTCAAAAACTTTCCCCAGTGTTTAATTAGCTTAACAAATAAAACAAGGCTGTTAAGACATGATACCAAATAACCAATAAATGAAAGTTTTTATGTGAGATAATGCTTATTGCCTTTAATTTTCTTATTGATATTTATGTATAAACAATGATAACATAAATATTATATAAGTAGCACACATTACCCATTTGGGCAACTGGAGTTCCAATAACAAACATTAAAAAGTAAGGACAAATAACAATAAATGTAAACTACTCCAGAATCATTAAATAAGAATTAGACAAGACCACTGTACTAGTGGACAGCACATGCTTTAAATAAGAATTAAGCAAGATCATTGTAGTGCAAAGGGGAAAAATGAGAATCAAGATATGTCATGTATAGGTACAAGTTCTCAATGTTAAATGCGGTCATATTGTATGTATAAAATGTACCCGTAAAATCAGTTTAAAAAAATACCATTGTAGAGAGGCCTTGTGTGGATGTATGTGCAACTTTTCTTTGCATGTAAAATTTAATACTTTAATTTTATATGTAACATTAGTTTCAAATGCATAAAAATCATAAGGAATAACTTAAGTACAGTGCAAAGATTTTTTATACTAAGAGTAATATTTTAAATATTTTTAGATTTTCAAAATTCCCTGATAAAACTTGTCTAATAAATTTCTGAATTCTTCACTCTGTAGGAACTCCTGGGGCCAGTGTATCTTCACTTCTCATAAGCAAATTTATTTTTACCATAATCAGTGAAACTTCTATCTTTTGCCAGACCTAGAAATGAAATTATGAGGTGGTTTTTTTTTGTTGTTTTTGGTTTTGTTTTGAGACAGGGTCTTGCTTTGTAGTTCAGGCTGACCCTGAGCTCAGCCTCAAACTTACATCACAGCAATCCTCCTGCCTCTGCCTCCTGAGTGCTGGGATGACAGGCATGAGTCACCATGCCTGGCACTGTGGTATGTGGCACTGATTGCTGCTGGGTGTGAGTCTCCATGCCCAGTATTGTATGTGGTTACCAGGGAATCGAACCCGGGCCCTTGCGCTTGCAAGACAGGCGCCCGAACCACTGAACTAAATCCCTAGACCCATTAGTTTTTTTCTTAAAGTAATGAGACAATCTTAGATTCACCCATTTAGAAATAGCTTTTAAATGACAGCAAACACAAGTTAGAAATCATGATCCAAAGAAAACGTTTTTTTTTAAAAAAGAGAAGAAAAATATTCCTACCCTAAAAATGCGTCATTTTATAAAACAACATATTCCAGATATGTTACTCTACAAAGGTCAAATGTTGCCACAGAGAATAAGGTCACTGGAGAAGTCATCAGCAAAGAAGAGATGAGAGAAAATATTGCATTTAATGCTTACACAATTGGACCATTTAACAGAATTTTCTCATAACTTCCAAGGAAATGATCTCTGAGTGGTGAGGCATGAGTCAGAGTGATCCTAAAGTTTGTTCTGAACGTTCTAAACAGAAGGGTTTGCTGTGCCAAGAAGATATTACTCACAGGAGTTTGTCCAGGACATCCAGTGCCCACAACCAAATTTAGAATCACTTTTGTTGATTTGGAATGGCCCACTTTATTGATTAAAATAAGTTTTATGCTCTAGAATAATTACCTCAAGTCAACTTGTCATGACCTTTATTCCAGTGTGTTGTTCTAATAGTAAAATTATTTGACTGAATGGAATCCTGCCTTGGCCTTTAACAGGCTTACCAGAGGGCAGATTGCCTTACGTCTGACCCTCATCCTTGTTTCTTGACAAGTATGTCCCATGTGGAGGTTCTGAAGGATTCACATGCTGCTCGGTGCCACTGAGCTCAATAGATGCTGCCATTAATAGCTGCCTCACTAGGCCTCAGTAGCTCTCCCAAACCACTGTCCATAATCACTTGTGCTTATTAACATTCAGTAGGATACTTCTTAGGCAAATCTGATTTCTTATGTGAACATTTATTATCTAGTTTCATAGTACAAGGACAAATCAGATACAACATTATAGTTTATTTTAGAAATAAAATTTGAATTTTGAAAAATCATTGATGTGTAGTATAGCTGATAATTACTTTTTGCAATGTATTGACTTGATCTTCAGCAACTGAAATTTCTTATGGAGATGAGATGAATGACAGAGTTTAGGTTTGTAGAATAAAGCTAAAGTCATCACTAAAATCAATATGTCAGTTTTACCAGATTGGAAAGTTGAGCCACAGGGTATTCTGGATGTTTGGGTAAGTTTATTGTTTATTATGGACTGAAACAAATTTGCTTTTATTCTTCTAAAGGTAGAGAAACTACAAAACTATATTTTTTCCAAAGTAAATAACTGTACCTTCTCATAGATTTCTCAAATCCTTAGATGTACTGCTGAATTTCACAAAAGGGACAACTTTATTCTGTACCATCCAGAGCACTGGGTTTATTTATGATTGGGTAATCTTTGTTTCCCACAGCGTGGGGAGACAGCCTTGCATATGGCAGCCCGGGCTGGCCAGGTGGAAGTGGTCCGTTGCCTCCTGAGAAACGGCGCCCTTGTTGATGCCAGAGCCAGGGTAGGTGGTGGTGATATGAGCTTCTCTGGTACTGCATGGTGCATGGTCCTATCTCTAAAAGGAGTTTAGTCTTTAAGGTCTTGGGGTCATAAGAAAAAAATATCAATTTGATGACAGTTGTTCAGGCAAAAAAGAAGAACTATGGGAGTGTGTACAGTGAAAACTGCACCCACATTCTAGAAGCATTTGAAAATCTGTGCATTTCAGCAATAAAGAATACATTGACTTAGATAATCTTTAAACTACAAAAGCATTTTCATGTATCTCTTTTACATTTACTTGCATTATCAAATGCTGTACATATTAAAAAGCTTTTCTTAGCAATAAAACCACATTTTCATAGTTGTTCCTTATAAAGATCAATTACCCTCAAAGTTTGAACGTTTGCCCTACATCGGTTTCACTTTCCTCTTTTCTGTAGTAAAGCAAGTTTTAAATAGTAAGTACTTTACCATTCTGTCGTTCTAATTTTGGCATTATAGATTCTTTTATCCATTTTTCCTTTTAATAATCACTTCTGATTTTCTTTTCTCCTTAGCTTTTTTGAATTTCATTTCGAATGTCTCTCTAAAAACTGAATATACAAGTGATTCTCCCATTGTCCTGTATCTTCTATTTCCTCTTCCATGTTTTCTACTGACATTTGTAATCCCATTTTGGGATTCTCATGGACTATTTAAACACTTTCTCTTCTTCTCCAGCATTTGGTAACACTCTTCAGCTTGAGTCACACCATCATAGTTTTACTACGGAAACAGAGTCATATGTAGTCTATCTGTAGTCCAAAAAATTGCAAGCATTTTAAGAAAGTCATTACATTTCTATATTTTTATCATTGAAATTTGGACTTGAATACAGACACCTCAAAATTCATTTCTTGAAATTCTTAACATTTTCTGACCCCATGAATTGAATAGGCATTTTCCACTAATGAGTCCCACAGATTATCATGCTGAGTTCACTGGGCTTGGGTTATTTTAGATTTCATCTCACTTCCCATCTGTGGAAAGTAGTATTGTTATATTCTTTGGTCATCATCATAGATATATTATACTTTTATATATTTACATCTTTTGTTGTTCAATTGTATTTTCCCTTGGTATGGCTTTTTTCTTTTAAAGTAGACTGGCCTTCTGCTGTTTAAAAAAAAAAAAAAAACTTTTATAATCAACCAATGTACTTCGCATACCATGAACAGTGCTATTTTTTTTGTTAGAACTGCAGTAATGTTTCTGATATTTTTGTGTAAACCATATATAACAATGAAACAGCTGCCCATTTATCTTCTAAGTCCTTAATATTTTTCTAATTTTCAAATGTATCCTATTTCGATTTACTCATTTTCATGTAATTATGGCAATTTTTCTACACTGACTTAACCTATATTGACTTTATACCTATTTAGATACCATCTGAAACTTTCCTTAAAATATTACTAGCTATACTTTTTTAAAAAATTTTATAACATTCACTTATTTATATATTTATTTAACATATAGATTCCTTCAATTCTGTTTCTATTTCTCTTTTTCAACTCTACTGAGCCTTGTAGTCTAGATATATACACATAATTCTTTTTATTCTTCCTAATTTAAATATTAATTTTTATGTTAGCCTTTAGTTCTTTTAGTACTACCCTCTACCCTAAGAAATGCATTCTGTATAGAATCCTATTACAAACAGAAAAAAATGTCACACCTTGTAGGGCAGTGCCCCCTGAACATCAGTGCATTGCTGACCAAGGCACCCTACTAATTGCACAATGAAACTCAGCTCTTCATTTGTAAGGAACTCCTGGCCTTAGATGAGACTGAGTAGCCCAGAGTTAGGGCTTTCTTTTCCCACATTCCGTTGAAGGTGAGCCTGTACCATGAGATTTTCACTTTCATTTAGCCTACTAATGGTCCCCCTGGAACTCTCTGGCTTTGATTTTGTGCAGTGCTACAGAAACCATAAAGCATCTTAGCACAGACTGTTGTGTCTGATACATAGAGTTGTGCTGTGTTGCAGTGTGGTGGTTTAGGGTGCCTGAATACAAGATTGCACTGATTGTTTTGATCAGAGAGTTGGAGGATTTTTCCTCTAGTCCTTTATATTTTTTCCTCTCTCTGCTCAGAGGTGGTGATTCTTTCATGATAAAGCAGCACTGGACAAAGTAGAAGAAGGGCTCTGATAAACTTTATCTCCTTATAGTCTATCTCAAATGTAGAGATCCCTCATCTCATCCAAACAAATGGCTGGTTTCTAATTAGTCACATTTCATCTCTGAGCAGCTGAGTAGGACTGAGATTTGAATCAGACTTAGACCAATACCTGTTGGTGTGGTGTAGTCCACGTATGAAGTGGGGTAAGATGACTGGCCTGCCCTCTGGAGCCCAGAGAGAAAGGAGTGTCTACCTCCAATGAAAAGAGACAGTTGTTCTCAGAAGAAGGAATTGAGCAGAAAAATCAACACATAACTGTTCGATTTCACTTCTTGGTTCCCCAGTGCACATATACACACACTTCTGAGAACTTCTTTTTTAAACATATCTTTGCTCTAGAATATGCCCTTTCTAAAGTGGCAATATTAAAAACATGTTTCTGCTTACAATACTGAGCTTGTGGTTAAGATCTCTGGATACTCTACAGTTCTTCTCAAATTAATTTTGAAATTATACACTATGGTTATAAAACTCCGGGCTAAATCGTAATTTTTGCCTACTTCCAACATATACTAAAAATAAACTCTATAATCACAGTACTATTTCTAATTTTAAAAGTGCATACTCTACTGAGGCAAGGATATGAGGCTTATTTTTCTGAGCATACAGAGTGGAGAGCTGGGGTTACAGTGGCTAAGTTCCTCAGTCACCAGGTGGTGGGTTTGCTCCAAGCCTTGCTCGCAGGAAGGCCTTCCTTGTTTGTGTCCCCCGTGGGCACAGCCTGCAGGGTCACGGGGCCTCCCAGGTGGGATCCCTCTTGCTTTAGGAGCTTTTCTGTTAGCACAGTGATGGGGCCTTGGCTGTGCTTGAGAGACCCCAAGGTCTCTAAATGTTAGTTCACTTGAAACCTTTGCTTAGCTTCTAATATACTTGGTTCCTGGGAACCCTGAAAACTAGTAACTACTAGGAGATATTTAACCAAAATTGATCCTTTCCCCAGCCACTGTTATTTCTGTCCATTTGTGAAAGGACTTGGGGCGCAGTCTGTCCTCTGAGTTTCGTAGCCTTGGAGTACAATATCACCAGAGGCTTCAGTGGAAAAGCAGAGTTCACTACTTCCAGCCCTGTCCGCTGTATCACTTAGTGATGCTTCATGATGAAGAAATGTTTGCCTGTCATGTTTGGAGGACGTCTAGGTGACCAGAACCCCCCCCTCCCCCACCACTCTCCCTCTTCCCAGGAGTCTTCTGCACTTTCCCAGTACTTTGCCCTGTTTTCTGTTAACTTTAGCTTGGGGAATCATATTCAACTTTTCAGTTCACTAGAGAAAGAAAAGCCCAAACATGAAATGTTCTTATATTCCTGGTTATGGATTAAAGATTTTCTTCACAGCAGCTGTATGTTCTTTTCTACTTTCAGAGAGGACTATAGTAAAAGTTGTAAGAAGTGCATGAGACAGTTTGTTTGTTTGTTTGTTTGAGACTGGGTCTCACTTTGTAGTTCAGGCTGGCCCTGAGCTCACTGTGTAGCCTAGGCAAGCCTCAAACTCACAGAAGTCCTCCTGCCTCTGCCTCCTTAGTACTGGGATTACAGGCGTGAGTCACCACGTCCGGCACTGTGGCATGTGGTTACCAGGGCTCGAACTCAGGGCTGTGTGCTTACCAGGCAGACACTGGAATCACTGAGCGAAATCCCCAGCCCAAGCTTATTTCTTAACTTAGATGAGGAAAGTATTTTGATGCTATGGAGTCTGAGAACTTAAAAATACTTGCGAGGTCCTTTGACCAGTTATCAGGGTCTGCTGTGAGTCAAGACTTGTCACTTTTCATCTGTGGGTTAAAAGGGATCACTGCCCACCCCACCTTGCTGACAAACACAGTTTTAAACTATGATACATTTTACACCCATCTGAATCAAGTTCTGCAGGGCCGGACTCTAAGAAAGGAAATCCTGCAACAAAAGATATTCACTGTAGTTTGTTTCAAAGTATGTGATTTTTAAATATATGTTACTTGTTTTGCTAACCACTTATTTTTATACACATTTAGTATCTCCATTGTTATTGAGTTACTTTGTCCTATTAATTTTCTTCACAGTTGTTTCACCATATTATTTTTGCAGAGTATTTTAACAAAGAAACATTGTCATTAGAACATAGTCCCTGAATTTAAACCTTGTTTTAATCGCTTACTGACCTTGGAAAATTCTTGAAAAATTAGTAAATTCTTCTTAATCTGTTTATTAGGAAAATAGCCTAATCACACATTTTAAGACTCTTTTTAGGTCTCCTACAAGAATAAGTTTCATATATATTAATGTGTGTATATATATAAATGTGTGTGTATATATGTATATATATATATATACATATATATATATACATATATATATGGAAATTTATAAATTTCAAGTTTTTATAAAACTCCAATTCTATTACTAAATAATTCTATTACTATTATTTACTTTTCACCACTCTAAATTTCATGCAGTACTATTCCTCTCTTTCTATAGATGTTTCTTTTTCTTTTAACTTTATAGTAGTACATCTATTTGGACCAAACTATTTTATCTTTTTTTTCCTTTATTCATTCTTAGGCTTGGAAATGGGTCCAGCTTTTCCTTCCTCACTTTTATTATAATATGTCCATAGAAAGATTATAAAATATACCCCTTTCATCACTAAAGTTACACTCAGTTTACTTTTTACAAGAGGGATTGGTTGGCCTGGTTCTCTTAAGTCTGAAAGCACTGCTTCTAACTAACCAATATTAGAACTAATATTGATTATTCTAACTAACTAATATTAGAACTGGGTGATCCTTTGAGCCTCCTAGAATATTTCTTTCCTGTCCCTTCTATCCAACTATATTGTCTGTTTTTCAACTTAGAACTCCTGGCAAAAAATTCATTCCATTTGTTTCTTGCCAGAATCTTCTCTTCCTTGAAGTTTAGGATATAAGTCACAGGGCCATCTGCAGTACTTCCTGCAACAGCATCTTTTTAAAAAGTAGTTTAAAATATCTCCTTTATCCATGGTTTCTCCTTGATCCTTACTGGCTGAACAGAGTTAAGAACAGGGTTTTCCAGCTTCCCTGGGTCTTTTTCTCTGAAGCAGTTCGCAGAAGAAATTCTACCTTTAACTGAAAGCTCTTGAAGAAGAATCTAGGTCTTAGGATGTCTGGACTTGATTTCTTTCTTCTTGAAAATGAAGAGTTAGTTTATATTTAAATGTAAGTGAAGGCTGAAGTGTTAATGATTTGATAAATGTTGTGGGGAGTGCAGAAAATGATGATTAAGTTCATGAAGTACTAATATTTAAAACTCAAAGGGAAATTCTGTGAATAGATAAGTCACTATCTAATAAAACACATTAAGCCTTAGTCAGTATAGCAAGGATTATCTCTTGAATGTAGAATCTTAGAAATTCCAGAAAGGCAGCAGAGAAGGTCGTGGTGGACCCTACTGGCCTCTCACATGATTGGCAAAGTCCTGGCCTGCCTGGCACTAACTTTTACTTGACTTGAGTTGTAGGAGGAGCAGACACCTTTGCACATTGCCTCCCGCCTGGGTAAGACAGAAATTGTTCAACTGCTTCTACAACATATGGCTCATCCTGATGCAGCCACGACCAATGGGTACACGCCACTGCACATCTCTGCCCGGGAAGGCCAGGTCGATGTGGCCTCAGTGCTCTTGGAAGCAGGAGCAGCACACTCTTTAGCTACCAAGGTGAGGAGAATGACTGCAATGGCTCATCCAAGAGGCTCCCTAAGTCGGGCCCCTCTGCACTACTGCAGTGTCAAGAGGGCTCAGTCTCTGCTAAGCCTCTGATTTATGTCGCTCCATGAAGATTTCAGATTCATTTTGTAAATGATCAAAAGAGGACTATAAAATTTTATGTAATATCTTCCATTCTTCTAATTATTGTCAGTGTGGGTTTTGATTTGTTTTGGTTTGGTTTACTACTGGTATCTAGGATTTTAATGAATATGATTACCATAAAGCAGTTCTACATGTTATACCATTCCTAACATAAAATCTGTAATGCATTCATTTTTGAGAGGAAAAAAAAGATTCTCAAATACAATAAACTGTTATCACTATGAAGAAGAAAACATCACCGGATATTGGCAGTGCTACACTGGGTTTAGCAGAAACTCACTTGACTTGATCTTATTTTTGCAACTCTAGTTTCAATCATCTCCTATTTGGCATCCTGTTTCCTGTCTGAAGTCCAGTCTTTTCCAAGTACACGATGCCTGCATAGAGCTGGAGCGGAAAGTGATACTCCGTCAGTTGTTATTGGTGGCACACAAAAAATATATTGCAACCTCAATTTTCCTTATGTTCGGTTTTGTTGTGAGGCAGGATAATACTTCATCCTTTTGATAGACTGTATTCAAAATTGCATATTTAAAGATGACAGGATGAAATATCACACTCAGTTAATTGGAGCAAAAGAAACAGCACTGGGGAGGGGATTTAGCTCAGTGGTTCTGGTACCTGCCTTGCAAGTACAAAGACCCAGTTTGGTCTGTGGTAACCACATACAGCAATGCTGGGTGTGGAGACTCACACCCACCAGCAATCAGAACCACATGCCACAGTGCTGGGCATGGTGGCTCATGCCTGTTATCTAAGCACTCGGGAGGTGGAGTATTGCTGTGAGTTCAAGGCTGAGCTGAGGGCCAGCTTGAACTACAAAAGTGAGATCTTGTTTAAAAAAAAAAGAAAAGAAAAGAAAGAAAGAAATAGAATTAGGGCAGAAGAACAGGAAAAAAAATCAAATGAAATTCTAGAACATGGGACTCTCTCACTGGGAATAATATTCCATAAATTCAATGATGATTCAGATTAATCAGAAGACCCTTTAAATGTGTTCATAATACACAGCTGTGAATACTGCATCCAAGCAGGAGAGTTTACCAGTGTAAACTGAGTCAGAAAGGTGGGAACCACCTCTAGGTACTCTTAGGGCTTAGACAGTTACCTATGGCTGAAAAACATCTTCTGATGTAAGAAATTGATAATTATTCAGGTTATGATACCTGAAAAATTGAAAGGTTTTCTTTAATTCTTTAAGAGAGAATTAAAACAGAAATTCCACAACTAAGTAACAAAAATATAATAGTAGTAAGAACCCAAGAAAGACTTGATTGTTGTAATAGATAAAGGTATAAACAGATAAAATTAAAATCATAAAAAATATAGACATAGTGAATAGTTAGTTCCTTATCCTTCAAGTAGTTTTAGGATATAAAAAGCAGACTGAATTCATAGTAAATTAAGGTGGTAAAATAGAAGCAACTATGAAACAGTAGTACTTTTAACAGTGTTGTCCTAGTGTGTCACTAAAGCTGTTCTAATGTTTGTAAATCTCATCTAATGTTTATAAATCTCAGAGGTAGACAGCATCCTGAAGTGATTAACCTGGAGAAAAGGGTTGTGTAACTCAACACAGGCTTTCTAACCCTGCCTCTAGGGTCCTGTGGTATGCAGCTTACAGTAGGATTTTAAGAAGGAGCTAGTTTTTCCTTCTTCCCCATTTGGTTTGCCTACAAGAAGTCTATTCCATCTCTAGGAGTGTCATCCCAATCATTGTGTGCAATGAATGTGGGGGGCACAGTTTGAACTGCAACTGTGGAATATGTGAAATTATGCCAGGAGATAGAAATCCTTCCTGCATTTTTCCCACATGTGGCACAAGCCAGGAGATTCCCTTTCTTCCAAACCTTATTAGCACCAATTTCTTTTTAAGGCAGAAAGTGAGATCTTGTTTAAAAAAAAAAAGAAAAGAAAAGAAAGAAAGAAATAGAATTAGGGCAGAAGAACAGGAAAAAAAAATCAAATGAAATTCTAGAACATGACACCAGGCAGGACAAACGCAGTTCGTAGAAGGTGTTCAGTGTTTAAGAGGAGGGTTTGAAGGGTCTTAGGAGAAGCTGTCCACCAGAGAGCTCAACACAAGAACCTGCTACCTGCGTTTTACAGATCCTGGTCAGTTTAGATTTCTCTGACTCCAACCCTGGCAAAAGAACATGTGGTTAAAATGTCTGGCCAAGAGGATAATATGAGATCATAGCATAGAAAGGGGGCCATGCTCGGAATCTCAGTCCAGGGATTTATCTGAGTTTGCGACACACTAACTACATAATGTGGCTATTGGCCAGGCTGGTGGCACACTGAGCAGGTGTATATTAACATGTGATGAATGGCTGTCTTGTAAGAGAGCTTTAAAGTGTTAGTGTGTTCAAAAGTCTGGTGTTAATCAGCTTGACATCATGGATGGCATTTCACAAGAGGTGAGGAGTTGGTTTTTTAGGGCGCTAACCCTTAGGGAAGGGGACAGAAGGAAGTGAAGAGCTTTTTAACAGTGAACATTTTTATTCTGTAGTCCATTTATCTTACCCTTTCTGCAAGAAATATGTAAACTAGATCACAAATAATTATTCCTTTTTACTGTGACTCAATATATTCTAAAGGTCAAGGAAATGGGAAGTTAAGGTGTTATAAAAAGTGTAAAACGTATAAAGCAGCAGTTGTTTCAATCTTGTTAATTTTAGAGACAAGAAAAAAAGACAGACATTTTTGGTCCACTCTCATATCAGGGCCAGTTTCCTGATGCTAATAACGGTTGTTATAAATCTCAAACCTATGCAGTCTTTAACAATTCAGTCTTTAAGATCTTTTTTTTTTTAGTCTTCAAGATATTAAAATAAAATTTC
Source organism: Petromus typicus (assembly GCA_004026965.1). Classification (NCBI taxonomy): domain Eukaryota; kingdom Metazoa; phylum Chordata; class Mammalia; order Rodentia; family Petromuridae; genus Petromus; species Petromus typicus. The sequence goes on along the minus strand of PVIR01000107.1, from coordinate 122,970 downwards.
TGTTGTTAAGTCTACCAGTCAAACTTTTGAATGTTATATCTCATTTTTTATCTGTACTTTGTATATGGCTAACAGATTTCAAGCTACCGCTATTCTTCCCAAAGGGAAAATTAGCAAATTTTACTTAATATGTTAACAAATAAAATTAGGAGTTAGCAAAATAAATGCTCAATATTACCTTTCTTCTTCATCTTTTCAGAAGGGTTTTACCCCTCTGCATGTAGCAGCCAAATATGGAAGCCTGGATGTGGCAAAACTTCTTTTGCAACGCCGTGCTGCCGCAGATTCTGCAGGGAAGGTAAGGGTTTTCAGTGGTGTGTTTTAGTTTTGATTATATACGTAGTGGGGCGGATAGGTCTAGTGATATCATGGGTAAAGTCAATGAAACTCTGCCAAATAGACGTGATAGAGATAATTGTTTATGATTTTCAACATATACATGCATTCAGAAAGAATTTTGAGTTGTGCTCCAAACGTATGTTCTTGTCATGACAGGGCCCACAACTTCTCTATATTAAGAATAACCCCTGTGATGTCGATGTAGTGTTTTTTACATAGCATCCTGCACCTTTATTTGTTGTGACCATCAAGATGCACCTTGCCTATTGTAAGCTCATTTTCAATTTTAGTTATGTTTCTACCATGAAAATTATTGTGCTTTTATTCTTACTCTTTCTTTTCTATTGACTACATTAATTAATTAACACAAACTAAATTGGCACAGTTGCCATGGATCCTGGTAGCTTCAGGGTAGCAAAAGCTAATTTATTAATGCTAAAACTGAAACACGCCCTTTACAGAATGGCCTTACCCCGCTCCATGTTGCTGCTCACTATGACAACCAGAAGGTGGCGCTGCTGTTACTGGAGAAGGGTGCTTCCCCTCACGCCACTGCGAAGGTGAGGAACCAGGAAGGATGCACAGGCATAGCTGTAGCCGAATTCTGTAAACACATGGGAATGGTTTTATAAACACGTGGTGATGTAACTGCAGCTACAAGAAGTCGTTCATAATAGTAATTTGGGGTATCGTCATCCTTTTTATTTCTACAAGTTGCTTCCTCAAAATCTTGTGTAATTTTAGAAATAGCAAATATTAAGGGGGTGTGCTCATAACCTAGCAGAGAGGAATCACATGGCTGGCATTCAGTGTCTTAGATACTGGTATCAGAGTTTTGAGAAACAAAACATGATAAAGGTGTTACACATTGTTCTTTCCCCCAAGACAGGCTGTAATGAGAAAACACACCCTTTCTCACACCCATTTCTTCAGACTTCAAACTTTCCACTGCGCTATGTGGCGGACTCCTGTTTCTTTGTCCTTTAAAGTATTTCACCTGTGTTCCTTGTAGCATGGATCCTTTTAACTCTGCACTTTTGGTGTTTACACATCTCCAACTCCCAAACAGCTTCAACTGAAGTGTCACACTTGTGGATGAAGCATTTTTTGCCATTTGTGTCGCCCCTTTGTTATATTGGAAAAGTACCCAAATGTCATATAACACATAATGTCATCATTACATCTGTCTCCTTGTGCAAACATTTTTTATAGTATACTTAAAATGTTTTTGCTGTGGAAAAATATTCACATTGTATTATATGAAACCCAACTTTCGATGTAGTACACCACTGACTTCCAGAATAACCCTTTTGTATTTGTAGTACAGTGATATCAACTTTTCACATAAGAAAGTGAGATTTAAGTAAGTTAATTAGCTCAGAGTTATGGGAATACCAAATATTAGAGTTAGAATTTGATCTCAGCCAACACTGTTAACAATTATTCTATTATTCTGCCCATATAAACTCACATGCCTAATTAAGTCACACATATTACACATAGTAATTAAATGAGATATTATGTCAAACTAAATTATATATAATACCATTCCTTTAATATAGACATATGCCACAGACAACAAAGTATTATAAACATATATAAATTTGCACTCATAGATACATATACCTCTCCTTATACCCCTTTCTATTCATTACAATTTCTCAGCCCAGTCCCCCAAACAGTCCTTGGACTCCTCTTTATTTCTTCCTGCCTAAATCTAGAACCTTTTTCTGGTTTTGCTTGGCTGTGTGAGGGGAATTTCCATTATTTAGTTTATATTTTTTATGGTTTGTAGAGTCGAGTACTCTTTAGATCTTTTAGGTTGGTTGTCTATTCATCAGACCTCTTCCACTGCCAAAATCAACTCCTCTTTGATCATTTCTGGTGTTGTTACAATATCTCTGTCATCCTTCACAGAAGTCTCCTTCACAAATGGCCTGACCCTTGGTAGACCCTGAGCCACAGGAATGGGGGAACAAGGGGTAAACAATCATACTGGCAAAAAGGAGCTGCCAAAAATTAGATGCTGTACTCAAAATCTGGGCAACAATCTGTGCCTTATTCAAGAGTCTAGGAACCTGAGTGTAGTGTTCTTCTCAACCACTGGGGGACATGGAACTTCCGGTCTGCCTCTGAACAGGCTTCCAGAGAAAGCTGCTGGGTTTGCTTCAGCTCCTTAGAGGGAAATATTAGTGGTGAAAAATGAGAAATGCTAATTTTTGCTTAGAGAAATGGGAGTAGAGTAGGTAATGGAGGGCCGCGCGTAGGTCACAGTTTGATGATGGCATAAAAAGACATTTAAATTCAATTTTTTTTTTACTTTTGTCATATTTTTCAGTTAGACTTAAGGAAATGTCTCTTAAAAATATATCTCTTATCCCAGTCTCTCTCTCTCTCACACATACATACACACACACACACACACACACACACACACACACACACACACACACATTGTGTTGCCTTTTCCTTCAATGTGTTACATTTCACAGTTTTTAATTTCTCTTACATACTTTTTCATGCAGTATTCTACCAGGCTTGATAAAAGGAGAGGAGACAATATATATTCCAGGCTGACATTGTCCCAGTGCTTTTATTTTTTTGTAACTAAATACTGGGCTTACAGTTTGTATTTGTAAGTGAAGGATGAATTATTTCAGTTCACTGGACAGACTTCCATATGAAGTCAGAAGCTACAGTTTTCCATTTTAATGAGGGGAGAGTTCAGTTAAAATGGCTGCAGGATTAATATAAAACTCTTTTATTCTTTAATATCTTTTCCATCTATGCAACCTTTTAAAAGGAGGATCATGTTAAGCTCATTTACTTAATGTATTACCCAGCAACTAAGTAACATTTGCTCAATCTGAGGCATTATGAAGAGGGGTTCTGTAATAAGATCATAAAATATGATTTTACTCTATGTAATTAAAACTATTTTTGAAGTTTACTGTTCAGTTCTAGTTATCCAGTCCAAGACAAATCTTGACAAACTCTAGTCTGGTTGAACCAGGTCATCCCTAGTGGAAAGAGATCTAGAGATGCTGCTTCTAAAGAGAATAGTGGAAAGAATGGGCAATTTAGCTTGCAAAAGAGAAAACTTAGAGAGAAAAAGAGAGAGAGAGAGAGAGAATCTATATCTATATACTGAAAGATGATTATGTAAAAAAAATCTGCCTCTTCAAGAGAGAACCAATAATATATGAAGATTTTGTACTTGTATCAGATTTTGTACTTGTTACAGTAAAATGGGGGCCTTGACTGGAAAAATTAGGTGTGGTTGTATGGTAACTTGGAATGGCTAGAGTTTGGATTAACTGTCAGCTTGTAATTACCTTTTTTATTCATTGCACATTCTTATTTCCTTTAGAGAAACATATTGGAGAATTTGTTAAACTTTTTTCATTATATATGATTCTTTGCTTCATTTTAGAATGGTTACACTCCTTTACACATTGCTGCCAAGAAGAACCAGATGCAGATTGCTTCCACACTCCTCAACTATGGCGCTGAGACCAACATTGTGACAAAGCAAGGTGTAACTCCACTCCATCTGGCCTCACAGGAGGGGCACACAGACATGGTTACCTTGCTGCTGGATAAGGGAGCCAATATCCATATGTCAACCAAGGTATTCCATTTTTCCTCCTTGCTTCTATTAGAGAATTTTGATTGAATGCAAACAGAAATAAATCTAAGATAATTTGGAATAAAAATGAAAACAAGGATACAGGTATGGATGTATTGTAGATCCCCAGACTGGCAGGGAAGTAAGCCTTGTGTAGGACTGGAAAACCATGACAAGGAAGGGAGTCACTCTCTCAGATTTTCTCACTTCACAGCTATGTTTCTGCATCTTTTCTATGTAAGTCAGGTTCATTGACCTCTTTCGATAGATCTATTTCCTTGGGTTCTTGGTACTAAACTCTGAAGAGACTAACTACCCTGTCAATCCCAAGATTTAACATCACTATGTTTAAACAGCCTGTCCAGGCTGCCCTACTTTCTGTTACCCCTAGTTACAAACTCAGGACAAGGGGTTTAAGGAGGAAAGGAGAAGGAGGATGATTTGATCTGTTTTTTTTTTTTTTTTTTTCCAAAGAAGAATTGGACAGGCCCTTATGCCTCACTCAAATTATGCTCCAGCCCAATTGAATGCGAGAGTCATAGGTGGTGGTACGGGGTACTCAGTAAAATATAGTCATTCATATAAGGGTGAAATTAATCAAATCTAAACATATTTAGATTTTAATAAGCATGTATCTGTCTACTCATATATCTGGATTCTATATATCAAATTACATATACATATATCATCCATCTATCTGCTATGTTCTACTGGATGAAGATGCTGAGAAACTAAAGTTGGAGCCCATGTTTAGAAGTTAGTTCATTATTTGAATGTTTTTGGTGTCTATGTAACACATGATTTGAGTTTCATGAAAATTAAGCTTTCTAGAATTTTATGAAAATGTACAAATTCTTTGTTTTTGACCATTGAGTTTATTGGGGGTTTTGAAACATTGAGTATAAATCAACCCTAAAAGAATTTATGAGCAGCACATGTCATATGCATTGTCTTGAGTGCCTCACTGTGGGGTGGATGTTCATTACAGTGCAGCCCTTCCCTGCACACAGTGCTCTGTTTGTATCAAACTCCTCAGCAACTTTTAAAAGGTAAAGTATAATAGCCTAGTCCATATTTTGGTTCCAGTAACAAAATACCTGAGAGAGAGAAATTTATAAATAATAAAAATTTATTTGGCTCATGGTGCTGGAGGGTGGGAAGTCCAAGACCATGGCACCAGCATCTGCTTGACATTTAAAAAAATTCAAATCTTTATTGGTACCTTAATACCAATATGATATGTTCACATCATCATCACATTCAACATTGAGAGTTTGTACCAGTATATGACACATCTTAATTCTCATTTTTCCCATACCCTTACTCATTTTTCCCATACCCCTACATTCCTCACCCCCTATGTACATAAGCTTTGTTTCCTTTTCTTATTACTATCACATTCTTTCCCCTTCATTATTTGCCCCTACACCCTATTTCCTTTTAAATATTTTCTGTTTCACAATATTTACTATATATATTAGAACTCATTTACATCTTCATTTTTTCATACAAGATTAGAGACCTAAATATCAAAACAGAAACACTAAAACTGCTGCAAAACAAGTTAGGTAAAACTCTTGAAGACATTGGCTTAGGGAAAGACTTCATGAGCAAAACCTCTATAGTATGAGAACTGGCAGAAGAAATCAACAAATGGGATCTCATTCTATTAAAAAGCTTATTCACAGCAAAGGAAACCACCAACAAAGCAAAAAGGCAACAAACAATATGGGAAAGAATCTTTACTAGCTGTTTCTCAGACAATGGGCTACTATCTAGAATATATAAAGAGCTAAAAAAAAAAAAAAAAAAAAAAAAGATCAACCCGCCCAAATTTAAAGATCCAATGCAAAAACAGACATCTGAAATGAACAGACACTTTTCAGAGGAAGAAGTAAAAGCAGCTAAGAATTATATGAAGAAATGCTCAACATCACTTGTCATTTGAGAGATGTAGATGAAAACAACACTGAGATTACATCTCACTCCACAAAGAATGGCTGCTATCTCAAAATTAGCCAGCAACAAAGGTTGGAGAGGCTGCAGAGAAAAAGGAACCCTTTTCCACTGTTGGTGGGAATGTAGACTCATATAACTCCTGTGGAAATCAGTATGGAGATTCCTAAAAAAAACTAGGATTAGAGGTCCCATTTGACCCTGCCATTGCTTTGATAGGTATACACACAAAAGAATGAAAAGATCCATATCTCAGTGACATATGTGCACCCATGTTTATAGCAGCTCAGTTTGTGATTGCTAAAGCTTGGAAACAACCCAAGTGTTCATCAACTGGAGACTGGATAAAGAAGATGTGGTTCTTTTATAGAATGGAGTATTACTCTGCCATAAAATATGATAAGATTGAATCATTCATACTCAAATGGATGTACCTTGAGGACATCCTCACAAGTGAAATAAATAGGTCACAGATGTGTAAATATTGTATTTTTTCTCTGCTTGTCATTTGATGGAACTATTCTTGGTTTTTCAAACATTGCAAAGGGCATCCTGTGGTCCGACTGTACAAGCAAGTTAGGTCACTGTTTTTTTTCTTATAAGAAAGTGGTGAAAACCTATCGCATGTGTGCCTCAGGCAGTATTTTGTTGTCACCTAAAATTCTGAAGGTTCGGCATTCATGCTATGAGGCCAGCGCTGAGTTTGTGATGCTGCCTTCAGGCTTTCACCTGATGCTGATGGCCTCCTTAACTTTAAATGTCATCAACAGACAAATTAAGGGACTGTTTCCAGCACGTGAAAATTTGAGGGGTATATTCAAACCATAGTGTATGAGAAGAGTTAATGAAGAGTTAGCTTCCTAAAAATGTTTGCCTTTTAACAAGAATGAACATGACAAAGCCTTATAGTGAAGAGCATCAGCTGCACAGGCATTGAAGTCTGGGACATGATTTTTCTGTCCCACTGAAATCACACCTTTCAGGTGGTCACTTACCCTCTTGGGGACATTCTTATCATGAGACAGAGTATTTCATTTATAGTCAGTCTATGAGGGATACATGGGTTTATTATCATCTACATAACACATAACACTCATTTGATAATAAGCAGGTGAAATGAATAAGTAAAGCAGTAAAATTTGGAGTAGAGTTTGAGTTTGGATTGTTCCTGAAAACGACCATACAATGCTTTTGGTGCTGTTATTTTTAACTTATAGAGACAATAGATGTGTATTTGGAATAAGTTCATGGTGTCTTCCTTAATATTCTTCTAAGTATATTACTTTTATAAAAGTTTTAATAATTGGTCAGCTAGTATTTAGTAAATGTTTTTGAGTTACAATCTCAACACTGGAGAAAATATTCAGTTTGGAATCCCAAAATAATGATATTACCTTCATAAAGTTTTTAAATAGAACAATTTTCTCTGCAAAATAAAATATTTTTTATTCTTACTATTTTAAGATTAGAGAAAAGTCAGTATAAGGTAGGATCTTCTGTTTTGTCCTCATACTTTCATTTTGTACACTTAAGTATTAAGTAACATTGACACTCTATCTCACCTTGAAGTTTCATGAAACTCAAAGCTGAACACAGGCATCTGCTAGTATTCAAATGAAAAGTCTCTTGCCAAGTGGAGTGTTTTTTCTTTGTGGGTGTCACTTATATTATCTAAAGGTCAGCACTATAGCTGGAGATGCTGAGATTGGGGGGCATGTATTATTATCCTTGTCAGTTCAGGTTTTATAAAGGATGGGCAAAGTAGTGACCATCAATTCTGATTTAGTATGAATTGCAGATAAGAAGGTGGCAATTGACTCAGAGCTTAGGCAGCTACCTAGTTTACAGCTGCAAGATGGACAGGAAGAGGATGCGTGTTCAAGGTGCTTGAGCAATAGTTAGTATAAATACACTGTCAGCTATAATATAAGCTTTCTAAAGACTAGAAATTCTATTCATGTCCATATCCAGTTGCCTAGAACACCTCCTTACATATGACAGTACTCAAAAATGCCTGTTAAACATAAATGATTTGGACCAGGGATTTAGCTCAGTGGTTCTAGAGCTTGTCTTGCAAGTTTAAGGTTCCTGGTTCGATTCCCAGTAACCACACACAACAATGCCATGGTGACTCACGCCCACCAGCAATCGTTACCACGTTCCACAATGCTGGTGTGCAGGCTCATGCTTGTAATTCTAGCATTTGAGAGGCAGAGGCAGGAGGGTTTCTGTGAGTTCCAGGATTGCCTAGCTTACATAGTGAGCTCAGGGCTAGCCTGACCTAAAAAGCGAGACCTTGTTCCAAAAAAAAAAAGCAAAACAATATATAAATGATTTAAAGTTTAAAGGTACTTTAAAAAAAATAATCTCAGGTTTGCTGGATGGTAGGCACCCCACATACAGTGAGGCTGCGAGAGTATTGCACTGACCAAGTAAATGACTGCTTCCATTCTTTTCTCATTTTTTCATTTTTATTAATTCATAAATGCATCTAATTTGCATATTCTAATAAAATGTGTGCATATATATTTGATGATATATACACAAAATATGTGTATATATATTGATGTGTATATATCAAACATTTTTTTTTACAAAAGATCTAGCCAGTTTATGGTATTTTATAAATGATAGAGTCACTTTTTTATAACAGGTTATTTGGTTGATCAATTATTTAAGTAAATAAATAAATGTAGCAGGAAGCCCAGCTGACTTTGAAGTGTATATTGTCTAGAAGCTTATGAGTTGAGTTATTTAAAATCTCATATCATTAATAGCCAATATAGAAGACATGAAATGCAGTTTGCTGAGGGTGTTGATTGACTTAGAGAATTAGTCTTAGCAAAAAGTTATATTAACTTAGAGAATGTGTCTTAATTATCAACAGGTATGACTGCTTGGGAGCGAGAGGCTCTGAGTTTTCCAGGAGATTTTTAAATACATGATATTAGATGCTGCAAAACGCAGTGCATTTTCCTCTTTAAGTGAATTCCTTATGTTTGTTCTCTCTCTAGAGTGGACTCACATCCTTACACCTTGCTGCCCAAGAAGATAAGGTCAATGTTGCTGATATTCTCACCAAGCATGGGGCTGACCAGGATGCACATACAAAGGTAAAGCCAGTCACAGTCAGTGGAGTGATAAATTCTGGATGAATCCCAAAGGCCTCATCAAAATCAGCACTTGCTAGTTCCACCCTCCCCAAAAGACCTTTCAGAATCTCATAAATATATAGTAGCCTTTTTTTGCTGGGATCAAACTGAAATGCAGAGCATGGTGTCAAGATCCTGTCCAAGGAGACTCTAGTTTCACAGGCTTAGCCCACCTTTCCTTTTGTTGGTCTAGATGATTTGCTGGTTTCCTGCTGAGGTCACTCAACTCCATGCTCGGGTCTTGCTATAGCTTTTCCCTCTCTATGTCAATAAATTATACTCCTTCTTTAAGCCCATGTTAGCTACACTCTTTTGTGTCTCTTCCCCTTTCCTGTTCTCAATTTGTATCATATAAACATCTCTCTTCAAATTAAATCACACACATTTCTGAACTGCTTTGCTGATCTAAAGACTCATGTGGTCAGGGAGTCTGTTTATATTCATATTTGTATCCAGAGTATACACATATAATCTGCTAAATAATATTTATATAAGCAAATTGAATTTCCACCCACCCTACAGTAACTGAAATTCTATGTAATTCCTCTTCCCCTTTGATTATTACCCACCAATATTTAATTAATTAATAATTTCTACTTCATTATTTTATGATTTATTTGTTATTTACAGCTTGGTTACACTCCTTTAATTGTGGCCTGTCACTATGGAAATGTGAAAATGGTCAACTTTCTGCTGAAGCAGGGAGCAAACGTTAATGCAAAAACCAAGGTAAAATATTTGGGTTAATTTTTCCTTTCTGTAAGCAAATAAGTTCAGTCTTCTGAACATTTTACCAGCTACAACTATTTTTTAAATTCTTTTCAAGTGATTTGAAAGAGGCCATGTAATTCTGTAATTGTTTGAAACTTTTCATTCAATAACCTTTGCTAGTTGTGAAGGTTAGCTTCAGAAGGGCTTGTATTACAAGACAGCTGACATCAGTTTAACAAGTTGCTACAGGATATAATAGGGGCCTGCTAGAACAATAGATGCTTTGGCAGATTTGCTTTAATTCATATCTGGGCTCTTGGCCTTGTCTCAGTCCCAGTCAGGCAACTTAGCCTACATATCTTTCATTTTGAACACTCTGCTAGCTTGGGAGTGTCACCAGTTCATGCTCAGTGGGGAAGACATGAGGAAGGCCTGTGCTGCAAGCCTGGGAGAGCAGCATAGAGCTCTCTCATGCCAACAGCTTTTCTCACTAGCACCTGAGTGGTTCTGTTTACCAAAGTAAGGTCCCAAAATGGTCCCTGTAATTCAATGCACTCAAATTGTAGAGGAATCCATGACATAACTGCTGTTGTTATTCATAACATCTCTTGATGCTCTGAGTTCTTTGATCCAAATAAGTAGTTGTATGTTGCTTTTTAACTTCCCAGATAAGAAATTGCTAATGACAGCTGTGTGGGCACAAGGCAAGTGGTGAACACAATCAGAAGTCTCCAAAGCCACCACTCAGGGTGCTGCCTATTAGAAATCTGTATAAGTTTAATAAGCCAACACTCTTATAACCTCCTTGAAGTAGGAACAAAGTTATCTCTACAAATCAGCATACTCACAAGCTAATTCAAAGTATATCTTTTAAATTATAAATCATACTGTATGTATGTGTAATTATAAATCTGTAATTATAAATCACACTTAAGATTCAAATTCATAATCTTGCCCTAGTAAGAAGAGCTGCTGCCTAGTTTCTGAGGTTTTGAGTTTTCATGAAATTTTATTTTGATACTTATTTAAAAGCTCTCAGGTTTTTTCTCAGACTTTATCGCCTAGCATTTTGCTGAGCTCCTAGAGTTTTTGCTGAATCCTCACCAGTGAGCATTCCCAGAAAGCCATTTTTGTTAGAATGCAGGTATTCTCCAAAGAGACACAAAGGACCATGCAGTGGGACCTTAGCAGCCCTTGAAAAGTTCACTGTATTCTTATTAAACACTGGGGTTTTGAGGTGTTTATATGTAGATGAATAATACACAGAAAGCAAGCACTGTTTGTCTATATAGGGCCAATAGCCTGGAATAAGATCTATAGCAAAGGACATTTGATACAGAGAAAAGCAGCAGTTTTGTTTTGTTGGTTAATTGTGCAGCTTTTACTGTAGTACTTGGAACCACGTACTTAGGGGAGTTGATAGATACAGACCGTCAAAGGAAAACATTTAATAAATCTTTCAGAATTTTTTTCATATAGAGTGATAGCTCCAGGAGAGAAATTACATTTTCTTTCTGACATTTCATGTGCAACTAAATAATTATTTCATTGCTTTGAAAATGCAAATATATGAGGCAGGTGAGGTGCATACTGGTAATCTCAGTATTCTGAGAAGCTGAGGCAGGAGGACCACAAATTTGAGCCCAACCTGGACAATTTCATCACTTAGATCTTATCTCAAAATAAAAAATAGAAAAATATTGAGAATGGAACTCAGTTTCGAAGGTCTTCAGTTGAAACCCCAGTACTGCAATTAAAAAAAGAAAGTGCAAATGTACACATTGCCTTTAGTCTTCAATGACTTGTAACTTGTTATAAAAGATGTAGCTGTTGTGGAGTGATTGGTTGCTTACAATAAGAATAGAACCTGTCCTATTGGCTTGACACAAACCAGACTTGGTGAATAAACTTTTGAAAAGAGTCTGACCGACAGTGTGTAAAAGGAAATTTTTGTCCTAATATACACTGCACATATTATAGAGCTCTTTAATCAGAGGGAAACCCAATGTTTGGTGGCATTTTTATATAATTTTAAAAGCCAACAAATATTTTTGTGGACAGTCTATTTAATCCTTGATCAAATTTGATGTCCTGATGATTTCTAGTTTGTAAGTGTAAAAAATAGAGGATTAGGGGCTTTGGAACCTAATAATTGTACATGGGCCAAGTCTAGATTTGCTGTGCAACTGGACCTGTGAGCATGGATTAAGCCTCAGTCAAATGTTTCTGTAAAAGTTTTTGAGTTACTCCAACTTCTCAGGCAAATGGCTCTACTCACCAGACTTGGGGGCCATTTTCCTGGCCACATAGTTCACTGGGGGCTCCATAGACTGAGATCTACTGGGAGCAAAACTGCTAATTTATATACAGATTATTTATGCACTTATAGGTAATCAATAGTTATTTGTACTTATGTGTATCAGTTTATCATATATAATGTTATTAATTTATATATTATGTTATTTAGCACATAGCCTGTGGTTAGTAAATACTTGTTAAATGAATTAACTTGGGTCATATAAAGACATGAATGAAATTTGGCTGTTATCACAATGGAAAGGAAAAATTTGGGAGAAAAGAAATATTTATTTTATGCTACTCAAAGGTCCATGGTTTCTTCCTGACTTGAGACCATGTAATAACTATAGGCTTCTCAGAACCTCTGTAGCATCCTGGACTCATTCCATTGTAGGGAAGTAGAGTAGTCATTAGACTCCTTCCTTGGTGAGCAAGGGGTATGCCAGACTTAGGATCTCTTGGATGGAAGGATCCTCAAATACAAGACAGAGAAGCCATAATGAATTCATAGAAAGGGCTAGGATTTAGCTCAGTGGTTCTAGCACCTTCTCTGTAAGCACAAAGTTTGGGCTTGACACTGTAACAGAGAGACAGATAGAGAGAGAGAGAGGGAAAACGAGCACAGAAGAAGCAAATGATGTCCTCGTTCAGTATATAAATAGTGTGTTCATGTCAGGATAAGGAAATGTGCATGTGATCATGAATCCACAAGGACACTGGCTAAAAGGGACATCTAAGTCCATATATCTCGATGATGATATATAGATTTACTCTTATTAACATGGAGTATGAATGAACCATTAGATCTTAAAGCCTATTACAATTGTGTTTGAAAAGTGTAGGTTAATTTTTCTTACAAGTGAGGATAGTAGATTATAAAAGTATTTTTGAGACACAATGGTTGTAATCATCTATAGTGGACCCCAATCTGGAACAATCATGGAGAAATTAATTTCTGAAAGGGAGAGAAAATGTGCACTTATTAAACTATTTGCTCATTATCTCTTTAGTTAGTCATTCTTTATGAAATACCTATGATTCACCAGACACCCTCATATCAGGGTGCTACTGAAGACTTGAAGAAAAAACAATTCCATAGTTCAGCAACTGGCATAGTCATGGTTGTTGTTACTGCTTTGTTGTAATTCCAAGGGGTCCAGCATGACTTTTCAATGAATGTTAACATGCAAATATTGCATCACATGTAACCACCAGTGTAGTTCTTAGCAAGACTGGCCTCATTGACCTTGTCAATGACCTCAGAAATCATAGACTGCTGCATTTTCATCTGTGTGAAAATTTAGACCAGAATGCTAAAAACTAGTTTTTAAAGAAATGTCCTTATTAAGGATGGGCCACTTATTTATGATAACGTCTTTTTCTTTCCAAGAGCATGGGTGTGGTGTTCTATATCCAAAGCCATTCCTGGCAATTAATACAAGGATTAGATTTATTTTCATTAAAAACTTTAAAGCAGACCCAAATATTAATTGTTAAAAAAGGAAGGATAAGCAAGTAAGAATTTGTGTGACCCTCAGCAACCTTCTTTTAAAAACAAGTTTACTTTTCCTAACTTTCTATCTAGGGAAGAAACCAGAAATAATGTCCTTTCCATTTGAAATCTCTGTGCATACTCACTTTTAAAGTAGTTAAAAATCTGTAAGGACTTGCTTACAAAATAATAATAATTCTGTTTGGAGAGTCTTTTTTCTCCGTGTCTCATATGTTAGTCTCTTTATTTTGGCAGAGCAGTAGTTGTGAGGGAGGGTTTACTGAGGAGAAATGGGTTGCTGGGAGAATTGGGCTCCAAATAAACAAAGCATCCTCTAGAGTTGTGTTGTAAATAAGACTAGGAAGTGAATATCGAAGGCTAACCTCACTTTCCTCTCCCACTGCAAATTGCTGCCACCCTTAACCTCAGAATGGCTACACGCCTTTACACCAGGCTGCCCAGCAGGGGCACACGCACATCATCAATGTCCTGCTGCAGCATGGAGCCAAGCCCAACGCCACCACCGCGGTAAGCCAGATGCAAGTGTACCCTTGTCCCTCATTATGCTGTGCCCTTCCTCCTCTCTGGCCCCAGATGGCCTCCTGCCTGAGCTATATTCTCATATGTGCAATTTAAATGAGCCTCTGTGCCCTGGAAAGCCCCTGATTTCTGGAACAACTTTTCCAGAAGTCAGTGTGACTTCCTAAGAGTGTTTGTCCTGGGAGGGACACCAGTTGGCCTCACTCAGTTGGCTCTCTGAAGAGCAGAGGCCTGGGCCTGGGCGGCTGGAAGTGTACTCTCCCTACAGCTGGCTCTCAGATGTGAGCAAGAATCCTGCCTCCCTCTCTGCTTTCTTAAGGGAGCAGCACTTCTGAGCTGCTGGTTTAGACAAAGCTCATTGGGTCGTGCAACAATTGAAATGTAAATGAAGTGGTGCTGGATCCCAAGCCGCCTGAATCGCTGGCTGTGTTACTTTGCTGCATCCAAGATCTCACACAGTTGGAGTTAAATATGTCTCTTCATTCCCAGGGGTAACACCTCACCAGCAGTGGATGGCCCAACTTCTGGTGAGGAGTAAGTGTGTCTAAGAGTTTTGGGAGGCTTCGTCTTCCATTCAGTAGATGCTTTCCTGATCTCAGAACTGAATTTGCAGACAAACTTAGGGTTAAACATCAAGTGCTTCTTATTAAAAAGAGCAGGAAGATTCAAGCTTGTTGTGTTACCATGGTGACCTGGGCTATAGTCTAAAGAAGTTACAAAGACAGATTTAGATGTAATGGTAAAAACTAGTGATTTTCCAAAGCTGTGCTTTGTTTTGGAAGGAAATGCTGGCTCATGCAGAGCCGCGGGTAATCTTATTGGCCCACATTGCTGCCCTCCCTCTCATTTCTCACTCTTTCCTTTTTCACTCTCCCTTCAGAATGGTAACACTGCCTTGGCCATCGCAAAGCGTCTAGGCTACATCTCTGTGGTTGACACGCTGAAGGTTGTGACTGAAGAGGTCACCACCACCACCACGGTGAGTACAAGGGACAGGTCAGCTGCTGTGATTCTCCAGCCACATATTTTGCCATTCTGGGTGTTTAGAGTACTTTGTGTGGCTCTTCTTTTTAAATGTGTTGGAGGCTATACACAAGTGAGCAGAGATAAATGCTTTGCAGAAAGAAAAGAGGGGCAAGGCTTATTTCAATTAATAATTTAATATAAAATGTGTGAATACAGTATTACAAGGTTTAGCACCTTTTTCTGTGCCTTTTCCCTGGCTTCTCTGTGTCTAGTGGTTGACGTCCACTGCCTGCTAAGTGGGAGCACACGCTCAACTTTGCAGCAAACCCCTTGGTCTTAGCCAGTTAGGCCACCTCTGCAGAGACCTGCAGCTCCCAGGCCATGCTGTGAATGCTGGGTTAAGCCATTCTGAGCAAAATCAACTCATCCAGGCTGACTTGTCTTATTTCTGATTATCATGTTTAATTTACAAAAAGTGCTATCTTTGGACTTACTAAGTAAACTGCCTTATCATGAAAGACTATATGTTTAAATTTGCTTGTTTGTTTTCACTGTTTTTTAATTAATTTTATTGGCACATTTTATATACATGTTATGATCACATATGACATTGAGAATTTGTACCAGTACATGACATGACTTAATTCTCATTTTTAAAAAAATATAACTATTGAGTCCTTAGGCAAGAACAGTGATACTCATTGTCCTTAGCCAGAAAAACCCAGGAAGGGTGAAGACCTCGTGGATAAGGATTCCTAAACTGTCTGAAGGCTACTAGCAGAAACTAGAAATGCTATTGGCATTTGCATTTGTTCACTCATTGACTCTTTGAGCAAGGACTCTAAGAACAACTCTTTGTCTTTGTGAAGTAGAAAATTAGAACACCAGGAAAACAGAGGTTCTATCCAGACAATAAAAGCATACAGAAAGAATTCTGAAGAGAGTTCTAGTAAATGCCCCAGGAGTTTGGGAACAGCTGGTTCTTTTGATAGATGGGAGGGGGACAGCAAGTCTCTCTGCTGACAGCAAGTTCCATTGAATCCACTGAGGTGCTGGAACAGAGTTGATCTAATATGCAGTTTTAAGCAGAGTGGACTATGATTTATTAATGAGCTGCAAGATATAGGTTGAATTGAGATGGGAGAGAATAGCACTATTTGCTTTCTCAAGTGGAATCTTAAAACTTGTAGCCAATACACTACAATATTTTTATTGATTCAAAACATAGCTTTAATAAATTATATAGCAGAAAGAAGTCTTTTAACACCATATTTTGGGGCTATCATATATACTAAATCTTTTGTGTTAAAACTCTATTTTATTTAATTTTGTAAATTGACATGTGAAAGTTATTCATATTTATTATGGTGCTTTGTGATGTTTGATACCCATATGTAATGTTCAACTCAGGGTAAATATATCTAGTCCCTAAAATAGATAGAATTTCTTATGTTTGAGACATCCCAAATTCTTTGAGTATGACTGAATATTCTTTGCTTCTTCTTACTCTATGATTTATAGGAGGAAGATCTTCATTTTCAGGACTTATACACATATACAACTTTATTTGGCATCTTTAGAACAATGTGCATCACAAATAAATGAAGCCTTTTGTGACAAGATTGGCTAAATATGTCTGTTGTTAGAAGGGTTTTTTTTGTCATCTTTATTACTTTGACACACTCAGTATGTATATTTTTGACAATGTACCACTAGATGGCAAGCACACATCTCTTTCATTATCTTGGACTTGCTTTTATATTTTTTATTAATTTATTCATAATTATTTATATAAAATATGTGCTGAGATATATGGTGTGCTAAGGGTCATAAAAGGTTAAAACATGACTCACATTGTAGTGAGAGAGGAGAATGAGATTTATACTTTGCAAGAACATAAATTCTTCCTTTGCATCAGCACTATAGAACTTACATACTCAGTTTCAGACAGAGCCCAGGTTTATAACTATTACTTAGAGCAAATAGCTTTAAGCATACAAGATCTCTATTTTAAGGAGAATCAGTTAGCTCCCTACAGTTTGTCTCTAAATATTCTAATTACTTTCTCTGAGCCAACTCACAGATGTGTATGGAAGAGGTCTTCTCACAATTTGCTCTACAATGACATGACAGCTGCTGTTTTCACTCTGAGTTTTATTTTATTTTCCTGGTAACTATTACTCTCTATGCTGTATTGTTTTAAAAAGACAATAGCAAAACCCTTAAGTTTCAAAGTGAGCAAACAAATATAACAGAAAATATAGCATCATTTCTGCTTTCAGCTAAGATAATGACTTATTGTCCATATTAATTAAATAAACATCCCTTTTATCCAGGTACATACAATTAGTGGTCACATAGTTTGACACCTTTAGTTTCTCTGAACTGACTTCTCATAGAATTATGTGTTTAATTGTTTTCTGAGATGAAATTCAAGGATAAGGACAGAAAATAGGAATTTGGTTTTGTCTATTATGGAAATCTTCTTGCATCATACTTCCTTTCTTTGGGAAGAAATTTTCAATTATTTTTCCCTCATTTTTTCTTTCTCACATGTGTTGTTAATGATATTGAAATAATAAGTAATACGTAGTATGAAGAATATTTCAGCCCTGGAGGGCTGATCTTGGACTGAAATTTAGGTTATCGGGTTTCAAAGCCTGTGTTGCTAACTACTGTCACACAACTGACCTTGCTTATGTTGAAAAGTAATCTTCATAGCTGTTCCATGAAAGAACTATTTTTACTTAGTTTTCATCAAAAATCCCTAGTAAAATAATATCTTTTATTAGTTTTTGTGGAAGCATCATATTCAATATAATTTTCTAAAATCTACAGATTCATCAAAAATAGTTTGGAACTAGTGAGTCATGATAGTAAAAACATGAGGCAACTTAATAATTTGGTAAAATTAATAAATTTAAAGTTGATGTTATTACTCTTCAGTGCTGTAATACTTGAGTTAGAGTCACACAATGATGTACTGTTTTCACATGTGAGTTCTGAAGATCAAAGAGAGTTCCCTTTGCTTTTCTCCTTTCCAGAGTTCTTTTCCTCAAAGTATAAATAGGCCCTTGTATAATGAGCAGAGGAGGGCAGCAGTTTGTAAAGGACTCATTATTGCTGCAGACATTTCCAAGACATTTTAGAATTGTGGTTTGTTTCCTTAACCTTTGCTTTTCTAACTACACTTTGAAAGGCGCAGCAGGGAGGATGAGACTGTTTGGCATTCCACTGAGGATACAATTATGCCATGTGTGCCAGAATGGACATTGGGTATTAGGGACACATTTTTGGCCAAGCTACTCAGGCAGTTTGCAAAACTAGTAGATACAACTTATCTTCTGTTATTGATCAGCTGTCATCAGTTATTTTCATTATTTGTGTAGGGTCATCATGTTCTATGTTGCATATAATTATTAGTAAGTGCAGTGGAAATTACTTAATTACTTAAATAAATTATTAGATATAAATGATATTATTATTTAAACAGAGAAATTTATTATAAGCAATTAAAGTATAAATCGTATAAGACTAAATCTTATTTAATAGTACATTTATTATAGAGGGAATCATAAAAATGGTAATATAATAAATAATGTCGTCTGGCACTTTTTCAGCCATCTTTTTTGTAAATATAATATGGATTTAAACTAGATGGTTAGGTTGTTATTCTTATACAAACTACATCAATAATATATATAGTACTGTAATGTGCATGTATAAAGATCATATCTATATAATCAATATAGATCATCTACAATTGAATCTGTGTATTATATATCCTTTTTGCTTTCTTAGAGAGACATTATCCTGAGTTCAGAAACTTTGTAAACTTTAGACATACCTTTGTCCAACCTGTTAAAATTGTCTTACCCATACCTAATTTGGGACAGAAATTACTTATGACTTTGTTTTCAACAGAATTTCTAGAGCATATAATTTAAGTATATGAAAGTGTATGTGTGAAAAAATATTCACACATTATTAAGTATAATGTGTGAAATTAAGTATATGTGTGAAAAAAATTCACACATTATTTAAATTATGAAATTTACATTAACATATATGATTAATATGTGCATGTTTGTAAATAAAAACCAGCTTAAATTGCACCCATGGCATGGGCTCAGGAAGTGACAGACTGGCCAGGACCACTCACCATGTTGTGTGCTTGGTGGGTATGTGACAGGAGGGATGTGGGGCATTAGAGGGAGATTTGTTAAGTGCAGGTCAGTTAAACACACTTTTTCATGCCAGATATTACCCTTCATTTATAAAATTTTATGGAGTTTGGCCAGGGATTTAGCTCAGTGGTTCTGGTGCCTGTCTTGCAAGTGCAAGGACCCAGGTTCGATTCCCCAGTAACCACATACAATACTGGGCGTGGAGACTCACACCCAGCAACAATCATTACCACATGCCACAGTGCCGGGCGTGGTGGCTCACGCCTGTAATCTCAGCACTCAGGAGGCAGAGGCAGGAGGATTGCTGTGATGTGAGTTTGAGGCTGAGCTCAGGGCCAGCCTGAACTACAAAGCAAGACCCTGTCTCAAAAAAATATATATATTATGGAGTTATGCTTTATTTTTTACATTCTCCTATTGTGATAAATTATAAAAACTCACCTGATTTATTGAATCCTCTTATATGCATAGTATAACATTCATTTAAAGTTTGAAGGTCTTTTCGAATTTGGACAATAGCATCTCAGATTCTATAGAAGGAGATTCATGTGATTGTTTAATTTTAGCTGTACGTTTTTTCTTTGTTATTCAGATGCACATGCATAAAACTATATTTATATTTCAATAATCAAGCTTTCAGAGTATACTTTGTTTTAAAAGAAAAGACATAGACATTTGTCATATTATACTACTCATCAGTGGGGAGATTTATTTACCATCACTTAAAGAAATAATTTACTCATAGCCTCTAAAGGTCAAGCACAATATTCATATGCAAATACCTTTGTATTTACTGTGTTGCACATCAAGGACACTTGAGTACTGTGAAAGAAAAATATCAATGACCCAAATGAGCACTGTGTGCCACTTTTCATCTGTCTTATAATAATTTGATAGCCTTCAATGACCAAACTAAAGCAAATTAGTTAATTCCATTCTTGCAAATTTAAGGCTATGTACATACTCCCATCATCAACATCCAAAAATAGACACCAAGGCTGCCAGGCAGTGGTTTAGTAAGTGTCTTAGTCAGTGATTCTCAAATGCAGCATCACTCTCTTTGGGAAATATTTACTATGAAGGGCAAACACTCTGGAATATTAATGCAAGAAAGTGGACTTTCCCATAAAACTCAGGACAGTAGACAGATATTCACATTTCTGAGTCATTTTATGTACTTTTACATTCCCATTTATAAAGTTTTCAAAAAGGTTTAGAAAAAGTCATAATATTACCATTCCCATCTTATATTTTAATATATATACTGCTGAAATGACCACTCTATTTTATATTTTTAAATTAAAATCATTTTCTATTATTCATATAGGAAATTGAGTATCAAATTGATTTGCACAAGAGACCCATTGAGGAATTTAAAAATAAAATCCATCCTGGGTACGGTGAAACATTCCTGTGATCCCAACGCTTGGGAGGCTGAGGTAGGATGATCACCATAGTTTGAGGCCAGCCTGGACTACATAGTGAGTCTCTGTTGCAAAAAATAAATACAAAGCAAAACAATAATATGCCACATATGGAATGTCCTGGTTCTCATGACTCAACTGGTTTGTGGTGGGACCTAATGAAAAAAATTTTTTTGAGACAGGGTCTTGTTTTTGTAGTTCAGACTGGCCTGAAATGATGAAGTAGCATAGACTATCCTTGAACTCACAGTAGTCCTCCTGCCTCTGCCTACTGAGTGCTGAGATTACAGGCATGAGCCACCACATCTTTCTTTTTTTTTTTTAATAATCTTTATTGGTACATTAAATATACACATCATGATTCTTTCATTGTGGTATGTGGTTGGTTACTGGAGATTCAACTCCAGATCTTGCACTTGTCAGGCAGACACTGGAACCACTGAGCTAAACCCAGCCTTAACAACAATATATATATATATATATATATATATATATATTTAATGGTAAAGTAGTACTTCATTGTATTTATTTTATTTTATTTTTTTATCTTTATTGGTACATTGCATACATGCATCATGATTGCACTCCATAATGGGGATTTGTACCAGTATAAGACACAACTTAATTCTCATTTTTTCCCATTGCCCTACTCACCCTACTGCCTTCCCATATACATGAAATTTGTTTCCTTACTTTTTTGTTATAATTTCATTATTTTCCCCCTTCACCCTATTTTACTTTGAGCATTTTCTATTTCACAATATATAACATGCAATTCTAATCATATTAACATGCAGCTAGAGTTAAGTACCATTCATATAAAACATAAAGTGTAATTTATATGTGTTAAACATATAACTCAAATTTATAATATTAAAATATGATCAGCTGGTATATTTTAATATTTTTCTTTCTCAGTACTGGGAATTGAACCAAGGCCTTTACACTGAGCTGAATTCCTATTCTGTAACTCCTTTTTCATTTTTTATTTTGAGATAGGTTCTCACTAAGTCACTAAGTTGCCCAAGATTGGCCTGAACTGGACATCCTCCTGCTTCAGCCTCAAGAGTGCTGGGATATAGACGTGGGCTTTCATATCAAGCTTTATAATGATCTTAAAAAAAATAATGGTCTTTTTAAGTTCATTCATTCAACAAATATTTATCTACCACCTATTCCTCAACAGATCTTTAGATTGTGCAAATTTTTCTTTTTTTTTTTTTTTTTTTTTAGGTTTTTTGAGACAGGGTCTCGCTTTGTAGTTCAGTGTGGCCCTGAGCTCTGCCTCAAACTCACATCACAGCAATTCTCCTGCCTCTGCCTCCTGAGTGCTGGGATTGCAGGTGTGAGCCACCACGCCCGGCACTGTGGTATGTGGTACTGACTGCTGCTGGGTGTGAGTCTCCACACCCAAAATTGTATGTGGTTACCGGGGATTGAACTCGGGTCCTTGTGCTTGCAAAACAAGTTCCAGAACCTCTGAGCTAAATCCCTGGCCATTAGATTGTGCAATATTGAGTTTGCTTTCAATAAATACAATACTATGAAATTAACTGTTACAAAAAGCACACAAGCAAGCTGAATTTGTTACCCCAGGCTTCTATCATAATTTCATTTGAGTAGCATAAGACTTTTTTTTTTCACTTCTTCAGTTTCTTCCTTGTCTTTTAAGTTAAGATTCCACTCAAAAATATCTATTTAATCATTTCATGGATTTAAAAAGCATTTTTGCTTAATTTTATGTCACCAGCTTTCTAGTATATATTTGAAAAGCAGATACTGAATCTCTAGTACCTTGTCTTCAGTGGCTCTTTCTCCTATGTTGCAGGTAGACAGGTAGGTGAGGCATGCAGTGTTGTGTGTGGAGACCTAGCAGTGAAGAGCAGCAGATGCAGGTCACTAGGGGGAGGGAGTGGTCAGGTGATGTTTCTCTAAGGCTGAGGCAGCTAACATGTTGCTAGAGAGGAAATAAAGTTAGAGAAAGAGTATGTGGAGCAATTATGAGGCATTCTAGAACATGACCTATTTGTTGTTGATACAAACCATCCCACGTGGGTATAGCATGGAGTGTGAGATAGGACTCTTTACCTGTCCTTCTTTGCTTGACACAAGAGATCCCCTTTATTTAGTTTTGTGTTGAAGAAAATGGAAAGCCACCAAAAGGCATATGCAACATCTCATTATAATTTAGCTCTCTTAAAACTCAGATATTCTACATGCATATATTCAAAACTAAGCTGTTTAATTTGATCATCAACAGAATTTCCTTATAAATATACTCAGAGGTCTGTATTGCTTTGGAAGGAAAAGAATTGGTAGAAGGACTATGATAGCTTTCCAAGCAGGTCTCTGGTGTCCATGTGACAAAGCTTTCAAATCTAAACCACTTCTTTTTTGTATTTTAGTTCTTTAGTTGAAGATTTTAATCTTACAGCAAGACATTAGTCTCTTAAAGTTCCCAGAACTGTCAAATGATGTACTTAATATATTTTTTCATTACATTATTATTTATTTTATGCAGAAACTACAGAAACATGAATTTGAGACTTAGTAGTCTTTCAGTGATATGTTTTTTGTATTTTAAATTGACAAAAGTGGTCCATATTCATTATGTACTAGGTGGCATTTTGATATTTATGTACATTATAGAATGACCAAATCATACTAGTTAATATATCTACCCTCGTGTCCTCCTTTCTGTGAGTGTGTGCGTGTTTGTGTGGGGGTATGTGGAGAGACCAATGAAAGTCTACCTTTGGCAACTTTCAAATATATAACACCTCATTATTGTTGTTACAGTCATTGTGTGGTACAGTGGTCTCTAAACTTAATATCCCTGTCTTAGCCTCTGAGTACCATCTCCTCCAGCCCACAGAGCCCCTAGGGTCCATTCTCTCTTTTCCTAGGGGTTGGACTTTTTCACTGCTATGTATGGATGAGGTCATGTGGTGTTTGTTCTTACCGTACCTAGCTTAGTTCTTCTTTTTGAAAGCTCACTCTGGCATCTGGAGATCAGCATGACTATCATGAAGTGGGCCCTCACTGTGTTTCATGAATGGACAAGTGAATAAAAAGTGCAGAGGTCTTTCATGTTTAAGATGAATTTCAGCTTGGATTATAGTAACATGAACTATGACAGGTCATACTTAAAGATTTCCAATATATGCTAATATTGTTATTAGAGCTTGAGCATACTATTTCACTAATCTTCATAACTATTTTTGAAGTATTATTTTTTTTCTTCATGATACTAGGGATTGAACCCTTAACCTTTACAATGAGCAACAGCTCTATCCTATTTAAAAAGTTTTAAATTATGAGATAAGCTCTCGCTAAGTTGCTAGGTTGACCAGGCTGTGTTTGAATTTGCCGTCTTCCCGTGTAAGCTTTACAGAATTCTCAGATTCAGGTGGACACCAACATGCCTAGCTCTGAGATGTTTTTTACTCCTGTTTTATAGTTAAGAAAATTGAGACACAATGGTGCTAAAGGGCTTGGTAAGTCCTCAAAGCTGATATGCAGTGAAGCTAAAATTTGAAAAAGGCACCAGACCAGGCACTGCACTGATCTCTTAACCTTATTCCACACATCAGGAATGGAGGTAGTATATTGTGGTACTATTGTGAAAAGCAAATATGCAACACACCACAGTGTTAGTCCATTAAGATCTATAAGGTGGTTGATTTCCTCCTGTTGGTTCTCTAACCATAGTAGAGAAGTGACATAGTTTCTGTCTATGTAATTTATGTCTCACATTGATTACAGCTTCTTTTCCAACAGCTTTGCTTTTAATAAACTGCAATTGTTTATTGCTTCTTTTTAAAGCTTTTCTGAAAAAAATCACCTGGTTCATCTTAGATAATTCTTAAAAATATTAATCTGCTTTCTCAATGTGACTAATTATTGATACCATTACTAAAGAATATATTTTTCAAATGGGAATTCAAGGTAATGATCTTCCTCTTGTACAACTTCACTTGAGCCAAGAATCATTTATCTCCAAGAAGAACAAGTGGATTTTCATGAGAGAAAATTTTCTAAAATATATATGTGAGGGTAAATTGGGCTGATCAGGGTCTAAAAGCTTGCTGCCTCTATTGATATGGCCATTGTGATCCTTTTAATCTTTTGTTTGATTTTGTTTTTAATAGAGTGTTAATGATTTTTGTCTTTCCAGACTATCACAGAAAAACATAAGCTAAATGTTCCTGAGACAATGACCGAGGTTCTTGATGTTTCTGATGAAGAGGGTAAGATTTGATTCATTCTTCTATATCAGTTATGTTGTAGAGCAAACCATCCTGATTCTCAGGACCAAGCTGCTGCTGTGCATGACAGCCCCTCAACATTTAAGTCCCTTTGTCACTTTTCTAGAATATATTTACTTTTGTCATTGTTTGGAGTAGCCTCTGCTCAGTCTACTTTCTCCTATTATCTCCAATGTTTCCTAAGTAACAGGCCTCGGAAAGGGGAAAGAAATCAGAAACTGGACATATGCTAAAAGATTTACTTGGTAATAAAAGGAGTTTTTACATATATTTTTATTATGTTCAGAAAAGTTTGTATTTGTTGCTGGGATCAAAGCAAAGGCTTCAAGCACACTGAGCAAATGCTCCACCACTATGGGAAAAATGCTATACAAGTGAATTATATCTCTAGCTCTTGAAATATTTTTTCATTTAAATGCCTTAAAGACTTTAAAATTTTCTTCCTCAATTATATAGTAAAGAGTCTGCTTTCTGATTAATTTTAATTTACAGTATATATAATGTACAATAAACTTTTCCAGAAGAAAGGAGCCTTAAAGAAAGCTTAAAAGCACAATAAGAAATAGATCAAATTCAGTGAGGTATAACTGAAAAATAGAGTGAATGTGTAGTTTAAAAAAAATTACAGCGAAAAAGACACTGCCATTCCTTTCTGTCAAAATAGTTCCCCTCACTTGGAATACACTTATCCTATGATTGTTGCCACTTTCTGAAGCAGTTTTGGAGTCTTTTTGTGACCGTATTTCTTTGTACTGCTGTGGTTGCCTCAATATCCTGAATCAATTCATATAATTTACTTTCACTTTCATTTTGACTTTGGAGAAGAGACAGAAGTTTCATGATGCCAAACCTCGCCAACAGGGTGGATGAGAAGACATGGTGATTTTTATGAACCTATCTTTTCTTTGGTTGGCATGTAGCAGCAGCAGTCACTGAAAATTTGATAGCATGACATAAAGACACTCATGAAAGACGACTTCCAGAACTGCTTCAAAAACTGAAGAGAATAACGGGATAAGTGTGTTTGAGGCAAAGAATATTGAGGATGATTAGTGGCAGTGTGTCTTTCATTTTAACAAGTTTTTACACTTTAAATATTCACAATAGGGGCTGGGGATTTAGCTCAGTGGTTCCGGCACCTGTCTTGCAAGTGCAAGGGCCCAGGTTCATTCCTTGGTTAACCACATAACAATACTGGGCGTGGAGACTCACACCCAGAAACAATCAGAACCACATGCCATAGTGCCTGGTGTGGTGGCTCACACCTGTAATCCCAGCACTCGGGAGGCAGAGGCAGGAGGATTGCTGTGATGTGAGTTGGAGGCTGAGCTCAGGGCCAGCCTGAACTACAAAAGGAGACCCTGTCTCAAACAAACAAACAAAAAACAAACACAAAATTCACAATATATTTTGATTATCCCTTGTAGGTAAGCAATTCTTTAAGTTAGAAAGATATATCCTGTAGTTTAAGAGTGGATAAAAATAATTATCTAATTCAATGTTTTTTTGAGATCTGAAAAAGGCTGTTTTTTAACTGAGCTACCTGGGCTTAGGCATGAAGAATCATTTTAGAAGTAGAGATCAGGCCCTCTACTTCAACCAGAGTAGTTGACTTTATTTCTTTTATATTTTGAATTTCCATGTGATATTTCACTTGGATAAAAAACTTTGTTAGTAAAAAACCATGAAAGTAATATATAAGTAAGTTGCTAAAGTGTAGCCATTAATCAAATGTACACAAATTATTGCTCTATATATGTACAGAAAATATATATGTTTGAAAAATTGTTGCCATAAAACATGACACTAAGCTTAATAACTAATTGCTTTTCTGGAGATTTTTTTTTTTTTTTTTAGACAGTCTTGCTTTGTAGTTCAGGCTGGCCCCTGAGCTCACTATGAAGCCCTGGTAAGCCTGGAACTCACAGCAGTCCTCCTGCTTCTGCCTCCCCAAGTGCTAGGATTACAGGCGTGAGCCACCACGCCCTGCACTGTGGTATGTGGTACTGATTGCTGGTGGGCATGAGTCACCATGCCTGGTTTTGTTGTACATGGTAACTGGGGATCAAACCAGGAACCTTGTGTTTGCAAGGCAGGCACTCGAACCACTGAGCTAAATCCTGGCCCCTTCTGGAGAAATATTAAAGGCAATTGTTTTAAGTTTTTTAACATAAAATCCTAAGATAAAACTTTACAATAAAATGTCCTTTTTTTGGAACCAATTTATTATATCACTTATTGGTAACAAAATTGATTTGTTTCAGCTTGTATAAGAGTTTATGAGTAAAAAACATTGGAACAGTGTATTATTATGAGTAAATTCAAAGGTATTTTCAAAGCTAGCAGTTCCAACTATGTATTACAATTTTGAGTTGCAAATTATTTTGCAAATTAATGTTCAGCATCTGTGGATACATGCCATATTTTATTTTGCGGGACTATGTTTTTCATCTTCACTTGTATGTTGAACAGCTTTTAAACAGTTTGGTGACCACTTTATTGATGGAGAAGTACTTAGTGATTCAGGTACTATTAGAGGTATTTGTTGGAGTGAAAGTTTTTGTTTGCTTTGATTTTTTTTATCTGCCTAAGATTAGATTGTTTAATATATAAACCTCTGTGCCTGATACTAATGTGTCTTCTGAGCATGTGTAATATGAGTGGGATTGTAAATGTATACATTTAAATTTGTGAATGTGTTAACCTGGAAGTTTAAAACCATAAATTGTTTATGTTAATGATTTTGCAATTACAATTAAGACTCATTAACACAATTAATTCATCTGATGGATATAGCACCAAGATTTTCTCCAAACTAATATCTTTATATAGAATACAAATTAAGAGAAAAAATAATTCATTTCTAAGTCAACAATGAACTTGCATGGACATGTTAATAACTTAAGTTGTTAGTTACTAACTAGGCTACCAACTAAGACTGCCTCAGATCCTATCATCCTTCTGTGATGAAGACACAGTTTATATGCCACAAAAATATATTAAATTAGAATTTCACATGGTGATACACCTGTAGTTCATGAGCCTTTGTCTCTTACACACACATACACACACACACACACACACACGTTAAATAGTTTATGCACATATGCTTGTCATAATTTGATTTTTAAAGAAAGTTAGGAAAAGATAAATTAACCTTTAAAATTATTTAGAGTAAATTTGATATTTAGGGGAAAAATAAATATTATAAAGGTTTCTGTACAGTAAGAAGTTTCCAAAATACATGTGGTATCACTTTAAAGCAAATTTATTACATTAAAATCTGAATTTATAAATTGGATAAATTAGTGATTATATATCTAAAAATAGTATTTATTTACAAAATAATGGTTAAGGAAATTAAATTAGTGAATGCAGTTAAAACATTTATTATAAGATTTATAGAAACTCCAGTAATATGAAACAGCCTCTCAGACCTTCTTAATACATAAAATGAGATTTGATTATAACATTATATAATCTTTTAAATTAAATTGTTACATGTTTAAAAGTTACTAGTGATAGGGCTGGGGATTTGGCTCAGTGGTTCTGGCATCTGTCTTGCATGCATAAGGACCCGGGTTCGATCCCCGGTTGCTACATACTATACTGGGTGTGGAGACTCACACCCAGCAACAATCAGAACCACATGCCACAGTGCTGGATATGGTGGTTCATGCCTGTAATCCCAGCACTCGGGAGGCAGAGGCAGGAGGATTGCTGTGATCTGAGTTGGAGGCTGAGCTCAGGGCCAGCCTGAACTACAAAGCGAGACTCTGTCTCAAAAAAAAAAAAAAAAAGTTACTAGTGATAGGAACAGTTAATTGCAAAGGAATACTGGCTAGTGATCAAGAATGTCTCTTTTGGTAAGAGAAATTTGACATTTTTAGAAATTCAAATTGAATAATTATTATATAAGGATATTTTGAGTTGTTCAAAATAATATTTTCATACAAAGATTAATATATTTCCATCCTTGTAATATTTGGTTCAGTTAAAATGTTTTTATAGGTATGTTATATATTGTGAAATAGAAAATAGTCAAAGCGGAATAGGGTGACGGGGGAAAATAAAGAGATTATAAGAAAAAAGAAAGGAAACAAAGTTTATGTATATAGGGGGAGGGGGTGGTAGGGTGGGTAGGGTATGGGAAAACATGAGAATTAAGTTGTGTCATATACTGGTACAAATCTCATTGTTGAGTGTAATCATGATGTGTATATGTAGTGTACCAATAAAGATTTCAATTTAAAAAAAATGTTTTCATAGGGAGCAGGGATGTAGTTCAGTGGCACCACACCTGCTTGGCAAGAACGAAGGTCCTGAGTTCAATCTGTGGTACTGGAAAAGAAAAAAACAGTTTTCATGAAACCTGCCATTATATAGCCATTTTATTTGGAAGGCATTAGCCATTTCCTGCTTTCTCTATACCATCTATTATTTTAACCAGTGCAAGTATGTTACAATCAAATAATAGATGTGTGCTCAGGCTAACTGGGT
This sequence comes from Petromus typicus, assembly GCA_004026965.1. Lineage (NCBI taxonomy): Eukaryota > Metazoa > Chordata > Mammalia > Rodentia > Petromuridae > Petromus > Petromus typicus. Next base: position 93,509 of record PVIR01000107.1, on the reverse strand, counting down.
ATGCATTAAAGCAGTCAGTTTTATCCTGCCATGAAGCCAATCAACAGTTAATCAGCATGACATTGTTAAGTAGAAATCTTTGTGTCTAATACTATAGGGGATTCACAAGTGAATATGGGGGGTGCCTTTGAGAAACATAGATGGTGTAATAATGTATAAAATATTTATTCTTGGGCACTTTGACATCAGTTGTTTGTATCTACATGGTGAGACCAGGTGATAAGAGCAAGTTACAAGAGTATGCTTTGTTCCTTCAGATTGGAGCTATTCTCTTCCTGCCTCCTCTTCCTTAACCCTTATAAAAAGCTTTGTTTCCTACCAAGAAGAAATGACTAGAGGGAAAGGCGTATGGAATAAGAAAATTTGAAATGCAGTTCTTATTATTTTAAGAAGTTTTGAAGAACAGAGAAACAAAAGCTTCTTTGACTTGTCTCTGTTCCTTAAGACCAGCCTGGTCACTGAGAGTCTGCAATAGGAGCAAGCAGGGAAGGTGAATCGAATTGAGAGGTGGAAGGAAAGCAACTTGAAATGGAGGATGGACTGGGCATTCTACTTCAGGCAGGACTGGAAATTAGTGTCAGAACACTAAGCTGAACTATATGTGGTGTGGGGTGGAGTAGCTCAGGGGGACAAGATACAGAGCGAAAGAATGAGAGCAGAGAAGGTCACTTTTGGTTACTCAATAACATTTTTAGCTCCTTGCTTGAGAAGAGATCCATAACATACAGTGTGTATTACGTGACAAATTCTGCATTCAACCACTTCCAATACTTTTTCACAAATAGGCATAGAATTACTCTTCCCAAATGATGGTAAACGTCTGAAAATAAGCAGGCTTATTCCCAATCCAGATTACACTTGTGTGTTGGTGTAGCTACTCTTGGAATTCATCTAAGATTTTTTTCTTCAACCTAGTGTTCTTTCTTTAATGTGTAGGTTTTATTAATCTTATAAAATATTGTAATTTCATTTAACATATCTCATATTTGTCTCAGAGAAGTAGAGTTTTTTTTAGCATATTCCTTCTCACATGAAGAGAATACTGATATATAAAACTATTAAAACAGCCCACGGAAGTCAAGTAGCCTACGAAATGTACTAATTATTAAATTAAACAATATAAGCTGTCAACCAATTCTCAGGATAAAAATATAATGCATAAAGCAAACTAACAACTGTTAAAAATAATTCAGGTGATTATTTTTTCTTGATGTGTACAGAAGGTGAACCCCCTTTGGTCTAAGTTCCAGCACTTTGCAGGCATCTGTGTGTCCTGTGTCTCCTGTGTGCTGTGTTTCACTGACAAGAAGGCTGCTTGCTGATGTTTCACAATAGAAACATATTTCGTAGCTGATGCTGCATTCAACAAGTAATGTTTTCTATTTTCTGATTGTTCCAAGGGGACGACACAATGACTGGTGATGGGGGAGAATACCTTAGACCTGAGGATCTCAAGGAATTGGGTGATGACTCACTACCCAGCAGTCAGTTTCTGGATGGCATGAATTACCTGCGGTACAGCTTGGAGGGAGGACGGAGTGACAGGTATTCATGGAACCCTTATACTCTGTGTCTGCCACAAATATGCACAATGCACTTTTATGATGGTTAAAAAAGTAGAAACAATTGTTGAGCACTTAGTGAGTACCTCACCACTCTCAGGAGTTATTATGTTATCTTATTTCACTGTCAAACAACTTTCAGAAATGCCCACTTTCTAGAACAGGAATCTGAAGCCTGGCTATTAAACAACTTAATATAATCAAATAACTACTCAGAAATAGGTATATGATAAGTAAAAGTTCTCTACCTTTGAATATGATATGTATAATTATCTGCCTCTTTTTTCTGTAGGCAAATTCAAAGGTTTGTTTTGCTTTATTTACGCTCTTACCAAATGATATTTATGACTTATTAAAAAACTATTTTTTTATAAGTGCTATAATTTCTATGAGCACAGCTACGTTATGAAGAGTAATTAAAATTAAACAAGGTTAAAAGAAAACTTCACCTGCAATTGGCTTTTCATTATAAAAGAACAAAAAAGGTTTGATACAAGAAGTAATCTGTGCAAAATCTCAATGAGCCTTGTTTTTAGTAGATCTGGGGAGGTTTATATAATACCCTAAAGGATCAGGTTAGGTCATCATTTGCCTGCTCCTGTAGTGGAATGTCTGTTGCTATTCAGGACTCTTCTATGTATAGTTTTAAAGTAGGCTTTATGGTAAACTACTATGTAAATATACTGCATATTTATAATTTAAGAAATAAATACCTTCAAGAGTCACCAATTTTAGGCTTTTCCCTGGAACACCAATTGTGCTCTTTTTAAAAAAGATATAGTAAGTGCATTTTATGCCAGCCTTTGAGGTAAGTACAGGGCAAACCAGTGTGATGCAAATTAGCTTGCTAGCTTCATAGTCTAGCAGAGGGGCCACAGAGTGGCCTCAGGGTGCCACCGGACCCTGAGGCTTGAGTTGCCAGGAGAGGAGTCCAGACCCAGACTGAATGATAAGAAATGATGTCAAGCAAAGGTAGGGAGGGCATGAGCAAAAGTTGAAAGTACATGTGAGAAACTGAGGAGGCCAGAGTTGTTGGGTTGCACCTGCAAAGGAGCACAAGTCATATTTGCATGGTGTAGGGCTCCCTCTGTGAGTGAGCCAAAAGGTGAGCTTTAGAGGAGAGTTGATACAGGGCTAGACCTTGTAGTGTTGACCGCTTCAGTGTTTACTGGAGTGGTCTTAGCTGCTGTTGTAATTAGTGGGCTTGAACTTTGCTGGCAATCATGGAGAAAAATGCAGCAATGGAAAATTTAAGACATATATAGAAGAAGAAATGAGCTAGATTAAGTGATAAATTTTATAAGGTGGTTGAAAAGGAAGGCAGTTAAATTGACCTTTTGGTCTCAGTAGCTTAAGGGGTGGCCCTTGAGATCAGTGTATAGAAGGTGGAGCCTTTGTGGAAATGGGAGGACCAGTGTTCCGTGTGTTAAGTTCTGGTTCATTTATAGAGTTTGGCCTTGTAACCTAAAATGCTTTAAAGCTCATAAGTTTCACTGAAAAAAGGAAAAATTTATAGCTTTGTATGTGTTCATAATAATTTGTCATAGCCATATTACTGTCTGCCCAAAACCCTTTATTTTTATGTAGTCTCTTATATTAAGGAAAAAAAATGCCTAATTCAGCCCTTTTTCCTTCTTTCAAAGTACTCAGTTGAGAGATGTAGAGTATGCTTTCTATAAAACAAAGGTAGATGTTTGATATACTTCTATGTAAAGTGAACTCCATCACATTTAAATACAAAGAACAAGAAACAAATGAGGCAGGCTGGTTGTCTGCTCCGAGTGCACAGCTCTAGAGCACCCGATGCATGCGCGGGCTCCAAAGTACCACTGTAGGCTGCATCTCATTTCCATGGTTTCCTCTCTTGGTTTTTAATTTTGCATAAGCAATTCAATATAAGCCCCTTTTTTGATAACCATTTTCTTTTTATTATTTCTTTATTTGGTATGCTCTCAATAGTACTATGCCCAGGTAGGTATTTACACAGCATGAAAACATGGCTTTCCTGGATACACCCACATTTTCCTGCTCACGGCTCAATGTGTGTGTGTGTGTGCGCGTGTGTGCGTGACAAGAGGTGCTTAAATTCTAGAATAATGAATTTATTCTCAATTTAGAACTTCTTTTCACTAAGTTGATTAATATTTGAGAGAGAAGAGATGGAGCTGTTAGTAGGATGAAAGTTGGCTATAGGAGCAGGCCCGATTTTAATTGTCAGAGCTCCACCTTGTGGTTGACAAAATAAGAGCATGGCTTCCCCCAACCTGACCAGTCTGAGTAGTTGAAGATAGGAGAAACGTTTCAATGCCTAGACTGTATGTAGATGCAGAAGAACAAAAATACAGACAATTTAGCATCTATTTAGCAAAAAGACAACCAACTTATTGTTAGTTGGACTTACTGTCCACTTTATTATTGCTTGCAATTAAAAATGCTGTCAAAATCAGTATAAAATATCAAATGGCAACAAACTACAGAAGCTTCTACATATATTAACATTAGTATATTGCAATTTTTGGATATTAATTTGTTTGAGAGTATTTGCAACTCCATATATAAATGCTGCAGTTTACTAAAAGAATAATTTTAATTTTTAGGGAATTTATATTTTCATATTATGTAATATAGTTTATAAGGCAATTTTTCAAAATGTCACAAGTGTAAATTGAGTCCATAACAAAACAGTTGGCACCTAGAGGTGGGACTCTTCTAGCTTAACAAGTCAAAACTGACACTTTTGTGGAGATGTTGTTATAAATGTATTGAGAGAACATGTGCCATCCTACTGAAACAAATGGCAGTCCTGCCACAAAATGTTTATATTTTCTAATTGCTCCTTTTCTGTGATGCTACAGAATCTACTTGAATGAAATAATATGATTAAGTTATTATTACAGCAGAGACATTATTCTCCCTGAGAAAACAAAACCAGTATAAAGGCTTGGAATAATTCAAGTTCTTCGATCAGAAATTGGCCTCCCTGATCTATAATATATCAGAAAATATGAAAATATAGTATATAAGCAGGTAGCATTTCAGAAGGCAGAAAACAATTGCCCAAAGTAAAATCCACAAAGATACTTAAACATGTATTTCTAGCTCACTTCTTTGCCTTCTCCCTCTGTCCAATTTTTATTACTTTACATATCCTATTGTTTTTCCTCCTCTGCTCCTTACCTTTCTGTGGTTGTATATTATTTTGTTTCTTTCATGATTTTACCATCCCTCTGTTTATCTTCCTCTTGGGGCTTTAGGAAACACGAAAATATAACACTAGCATCTCTTCACTCTTCTCAGTTCAAAACTAACACCAGGTGCTACACCAGGTAGATGGATCTCAAGAAACCATGCTTTGTCACTGACACTGATTGTAGGATGCTGCTCTACATTCACAGCCCAGTGGGCTCTTCTGTGCCACATAACTGGAACAGACTTGTCCACCCAATGACTGCCTTTCCATGAGAGTGGCAAGTAAGACCAGTGCTTTCTTCCAAAGTTTAGATTTTACAATGCTATCAAACACGTCGGTAGGTTTATTGGAGTATCTTCGTTTGCTATGCAGTTTGTTCCCATTCAAAATAAGTTTTTAAATACTCTTTGAGATCACTGTTTTTATTAATCTAGTGCTGCACGTAAGAGTCAGAGTGCCTCCATTTCTTAAAAAGAGATATTTCTTTTCATACACCAAAATGTTTCTTGCTTTTTTATGTTGTTAATTTGTATCTATCAAGCACCTTGAAGTGTATAAAGTATAATATCTATCTTTGAATTCTAAAGTTGCGGCTAGATATTATATAAGTAAAAGCCCAACTTTACAGAAGCTAATAGATTGAGGAAGATGGTTGAACCTATAGACAAGCCACGCCACCACTATTTTCCCTTCCTTGGCCAAATTTAAAATAAAAGAAAGGAATAAAAAATCATAAGAGCTTTAGATATTATGTTGTCTGATACATATCCAAGAGAATCCTTGCTATGTAAAGATGAAAAAAGATGCCTTGTACCAATTGAAGTAAGTTTTTGATAAGAGTAAAGATGCTTTTCTAATAATTTAACCTCTGTCTCCCCCTTCAAATCCAAGATGAAGTCAAGGTTGCAGCCTGTTGAAGCAGGATATTATCAAAAGCCAGCTACAGAAAAAAAAAAAAAAGCCGGCTACAGAGCTAGAAAAGCAGCTACAACATAAACTGCTTGTAATTGTTGGGACTCCTACTCATGTTGAGGAATTCATTAAGACAGTGATGGTAAACCTTTTAGAGATCAAGTGCCAAACTACAATCACAAACCCATTCATTTTTTAAAATAAAGGGCCGAAGCTGCAATTCAACATGAAAACTGAGGTTTTAGCTTAGAAAATACCACTCATACATTAGCATTTTCATTTAAAAAGGAAAACATGAAAACATATGTGCCACAGGTTCGCCACCACTACACTAAAGTGTCCAGGCTGCCTGCCAATTACATTTAGATTTATTTTTATCATAAGCACACACAGTTATGGAAGTATGAATATATGTTCACATAATCAGTTCCCTCTACTTATATTAATTTCTCTTAAGATTAAGGTTTCTAGATCTACTTACAAAATGAGAGAGAGAAGGTCTTAGGCTACCAGGAATAATCTCTGAAGGGATGATTTCCTCAACAACAACTGAAATTGGCTGTGATGCCTAATAACATTGATAGTATATGGCTTACAAAATTAGCTGTATTTGCAAAATTAAAATAATTCTTACTAATAAACTTTGTACTTAGTCGATGATTCTGTAGTGTTTCACTGCCCACATATCTACTAGCTAAAAGCAAATGAAAGTTTGCTTCTATCAGTTTCCACCATGCACACTCAGAGGGCTTTGGGCTGATTTTTTGGATGTGAGCTTTAAATCTTTGGCACACACACACACACACACACTGTACTCTATCAGTCTGTTTCTCATTTATACACAATTATTGAGAAGGAATGAAATTACATTGTGCAAAGACCAAGTTCACTATATAAGAGTATGCAATTCAAAACTTTGAAATTTTGATTTGTGAAAAATGTAAAGCACCAATTAGGAAAGCCTAAATCCCATTTTGAAGGCAAGCCTCTGTTTTGGTCAGTGTCCATTGGCAGTTTCTCTTTGTGCTGGCAAGCATGGCTCTGTGTAGGCTGGTGCTTAGAAACCATTTCCTGGGCTGTCGCATCTCATCTCCACGGCAACAGGCACTCTTTGGTGCCTCACTCAGCACACACAGGACATGCAAAGGGAACAGGGCCCTCCTTTGAAATAATAGCATTGTCAGAGTCACCAGAGACAAACAAGAGGAACTTCCCTTCCACAGGAAGCCTGCCTCTGGCCCCCATCCATCCCAAGCTGCACCTTCCAGGGGAGTGCCCCAGCCTGAGTCATTCACTGTCAGAGGAAGAGAAAGAGGCAGGAGAGAGAATGGAAAATAATGAGTGAAAAGGAAACCTGCACTTTCACTTTGTGCTTCTAAGAGCTATCTTTCCCACTGATATTTTTCTTAGAGTAACACTAAACCCAGACTTAAGCCACCTATCTTGAAATTATTTCTGGTGTGAATTTCTTATCCTGGCAGTAAGTAAACAAAACTTGCTGCTTACACACATTTCTAGGAAGAAAATGAATCAGATTAGGAGTATCACATTTTAACTTCTGAATTCCCTTGTGCCCTGGCCATTGAGTGTCAGGAACCGGTCAAAAGAGGTGTGAGCTTAGCTGCTGGACAGAGAGATAGGGCAGCAAGAACTCTGTGTTCTCTGGAAGTTGCATGGTTTGCTAATAGCACGCTTTTCTCACTCCCTGCTCTGCTCATCATTCACCCTTACAACCCTCATCTGCTGTTGGTATATGGCCATGGCCTCCTGCCACACTACCAGCCTCCGGTCCTTCAGTTCTGACAGGTCTCACACCCTGAGCCATGCGTCCTACCTGAGAGATAACGCCATGATGGAAGATGCCGTTGTCATCCCCAGTCACCAGGTAGGTAACTTCTTGCCTTTTAGCTTCTCATGCATTTCCTGATGTGGAAAATATCCTGAGCTTTTATTTCAATAAAGAAATCCTCCTTAATTCAGGGGACAAGTTAGGAGAAGAGATTTGAGGGTTTTCTAAAGCATGAAAAATGTTCATTGTTTTTTCCAATCAGAATCTTTTCTGAGATAATATACTGCTTCTTTTTAGCCAGCTGTATTAAATTCTGTGGATATTTCATATAAGGATTTGTGTTTAAATTAAATTTTTATTAAAGGAAAAATAATGCATTTATGGTATGGTCCAGGTTAGAATGTATCTTTTAATATTTAAATTTGTTAGTTCTTAAATAGGCTTGAAAGGATATTCTGAGGTATTTTTATTTTAAGTATGGGTTTTTAAATTTTGGTAGATTGGATAAGGGAAATAGATGGGAAATATCTCTTCAAAAACATTTATACTAAAATGATCTCATATTACTGAAATAATTTAAAAGGGAATAATACAGGCTAGTCATGGTGGTGTATGCTTGTAATCCCAACCCTCTGGGAGTCTCGGCAAATTCGAGCACAGCCGGGGCTATTTAATGGTTTAGTGAGACCCTGTATCACAATTAAAAGTAAAAAGAGGGCTGAAGATATAGATATATGTCAAAGTCTCACATTCAACCCTGGAAACAGGAATTATAAAAGATTAGTTTGAATTGCTTTGGTCTCATACTTTTTAAGTGAAAGGTTTTGTAGGAAATGCCATCTTCTTGTGATGGGACTATTTAGATTTTAGTAGTTTATTTTACTTGAAGCAAAGTTTGGTTTTTGTTGTTGTTGTTTAATTTTTAAATTTAAATCCAATGTTTTTTTGTGTGTTTAGGTGTCAACTCTAGCCAAGGAGGCAGAAAGGAATTCTTATCGTCTCAGCTGGGGCACTGAGAACTTGGACAACGTGGCTCTTTCTTCCAGCCCTATTCATTCAGGGTGAGTAAGTCAATATTAGGTATCCAGATCAAGAGGTACAAAGAGTCAGGAGTGAAAATAACAGCTTTGTCCTGTAGCTAGCTTACAGTGGAGGTGACCTTTGATCAAGCTGGTAAATAACATTGTTTTCTCCTACATGAACTCTATCTACAGAAATAAAATAGCTAAAAGGATTGAATCAGCACAGGAACTTGACTGATGTTTTTAAATAACTAGTAGAATTGCATCAAAGAGCTTGCTAACTAACTAGAATCTAGCGGTGGCCTCCTTAACTGTTCATGTGCTGTCCTTAAGACCTCTTAAAAAGAGGCACTGAATCAGCTGCTCTCTGGAAAATTTCTATGTGCTAAACTTAACTTCACACTTTGATGCCTGAAAAGTATTATTTGCAGAAGTTGGAACCAAATATACAGGTGAATTCATATCCTTTTTGAAACAGGAATGCAAGTAGAAAGGAAGGTTTGAATATATACAGTAAACTCTTCAGTTGTCATTGTGAAGCCTTCTTGAAATCATCCAGATAGTACAAAATGAAATAATTCAAATCTTATAGTTATATAAAACTATAAGATTGCATTTTGCTACTAAATGTTTCAGTAGTGATGAAAAAGAAGGAAAAGAGTCCTAGTCCTAGATGATTAAAGGAAAATGGATGAAAATCTAGAACTCATACAGAGGTATTTAAAGTCCTCATCCACATTATAAAATGAAGAGATTGTTTTAGGTTAAATGTAATTGACTAGTACTAGCTGCAGTTTAAAGAGTCAGTGTTGTTGACTTTCCAAATAAATCATTTATGTCTAGCAAGGAATTCTTAAAGAACTTCTTAAATTACTGAAGGCAGTAAGTACTCAGTTTAATTACATCAATAGTATAACAATTACACCAAACTACATAACATCTCTACACAATTATGTAATAATGATGGCCTGCTTATAATAAACCAAGAGCATCCAATGGGAAAAGATTAATCACTTCAGATAAAGATCTTTAAACATCATAGTCTGGGCTATGGATTTAGTTCAGTGGTACTGCCCATACCTCAGAAGTACAAGGACCCAAGTTTGATCTCTGGTACTATAAAAATAGATAAATAAATTACTAAATAATAAATAAGTTAGTAAATAAATAAATAACATAGTCTCCAATAAGCTATTTTTTTCTATCAATTTCAGTTTCTTTCCACTGATTCTGAGGAATTCTCAGTGCTGGCTCCACCTCAGGATTTCCTAGGAACTGTAAAATATTCTGATGAACATGTTTTATCTCAGACCTGTTATAGCTGAATCTCAGTTGTCAGGGCCCTTACTTTAGTATTTTCTGTATCCTGATTATATAAATTATTAGAATGGAAAAACTTTGTTCAGTAATGCCTTGATTAGTGGAGAGACAATAATCAAGGCATACTGAATTCTCTCAAATATTCTTTGTCCCTTCATTCCCTTATATAGTTATTCCTTACACCTTTGTGGACATAGTTGTGTGTAGGTCCAGATGTTAAGCCAGGGGCTAAGGAAAATAGCTAAGATACAGCCTCTATTTGTAAGAAATGCCTATTTTGTTCTTTGAAGTTGGAAAGTGACCTGTGGAATAGAAAAAAGTATTGTGCTAGAAGTATTGTGCTTAAGAGTGTGCTTTGGTATCAGAAGAATCAATCCAGATCCCAACTGGATCCCAGCATGTGACAGTGCAGCATAAATTTAGATAAAATTGCTTGAGTTTCAATGCAATGAGTGCTATGCTTTTGATTCCATAAGAGAGTTCTAAAGATTTGATCTCTTTAAAATGATTAGCACTGGCCTAGAAAAATATAGGTAGTTATTAGCTTAATGTTTAATACATATCTTCCATTTTTTATTTACAAATTGCAGATGAGTTTAACATAATGTATTCTGGATCCTTAAAAATGATAATATAAATGTGGCCTATAATACTAACATTTGACTTGTTATTTTTATTAGGTAATTTGTCATCTATTAATGTTTCTACTAAAATATTTGAATAAGTACAGTGCCACACTTGACTCTAAAGGCATGGCTAATAATTCATGAAAGCTCAATGATTTTAAGCGTTGTGATATTTTAAAGGTGCTATGATGCTAATGTGCATGCATAACTTGTAATATCATATCATGTAATGATTTCACATAATTTTATTCTTGTATAGTATATTCCTGTTTAGTAGCCTTTTTAAGGAACTGATTGTTGTTTTTAATTGATTAATTCTTAAGTAGCTTAACAATCTGCCCATAGTGTAAGGAAAAATGACTTTTTGATAAAAGGAATACTAAAGGTATCTTTTTAATGCATGTAGCTCCAATTTGTGTGGATTAAATTTAGTAAAGTTAGTTTAGATTAACAAAAAACAGTCTTTACCAGTAGTCAGCTTTCCTGTTTTGTTTGTTTGTTTCCTTTTTTTTTTTTTCTGCAACTGCATGTTTTTAAGCACTAATGCCCAAAGGGAGGAAAATGAGTCTAACTGTTAAAAACTGTTCACTGGCCAATGGAGCTAAGCAAACATTTGGCAAAGGAAAGACTGACAGTGATGTTTTTTATTGTTCTTTAAAGAATTCTCTCACTGACTCACCATGAATCTAACCAACAGCTATTCCAAACACCCGCAGTCATGAACAGACCAACATGTTAGAGCAAGAACTTTAATTTTGATTCTCCTTCATTTCACAATGAATTAGCATGTGTAAGACAAATTCCTACCAAGATCTAGTTTTACAACTAATCTTTGCTGTTCTAAGAGTTTTTATTTTCATAGTTTTGACAGCCAAGTTCTCTTATTAAATGTCAAATCATGATATTGCACTACAAGATGTTACAGCGACCCAAATCCCCAAGAAGGTAATATTTAAATAACTTCTGTCTCAAGAAAAACATGTTGAATTCAACTTTGCTGTTAAAATATATTAAAGATATTTATTTGAACAATGGACTATTTGGCAAAGAAGTCAGTCTGTTGCTCACTTGAAAACAATAATATTTAAGTCTTTCTAGCACTTAAATTTTGTTGTTCCTGTATTTCCTAACACTCTAAGATTCTTCTAGGTATCTACAGGAAAGTTGTAAGGATGAAGAAAAATGTTTTATAAGTAGCAAAACGACTCTTTTTGCAAGATTGGATTTCTGATCTCTTAAATATATGCTTTTATGATGTCATCAAGTGCTTAAAACACAAGGGAGCCATATGAAAGCTTATGAAGTTTTTGAGAATGGGCACACCATACGTAGGAAGGGTGAGGGGTAGGACTGTGGAGTGACATTGGACCGTAGGTCTATTGAGAAAGTTCACAATTCAAAAGCAGGAAATGAGGTTTTGAAGGAAAAAGCTAAGACTCTTTGTTACCCACTAGTAATTAATGTTACTTACTCTGTCTTACCGTAGATGCTACTGTTTGTCATTGCAGTGCACTTTAAGTGATCCTTTGTCATCATTTAAATAGTTGTAGAAATATGAATGAAAAACTTTTGGGGCAAAATTATGTCTATTCAAAGCTTCCTTTTTTTGTTGTTTATTATAAGATCCCTTGATATTTTGCAGGTTCTTCGATACTTAGACATTTTTAAGTGTCTCCACAATAATATTTAAGTCCTTCTAGCACTTAATTTTTGTTGTTTACATATTTCATATATAGCGAAGGTTGAATCAGGCTCCAAATTCAGGGACTAGGCCAGGAATACTCACAAAGCCCCCATATTTTGTTCTGTCAGCATTTGCAAAGAGCTGTGTTCCATTTGTATCTCCAACCTCTTTTCCTATAAATATTATATTGGTATGTAAATTATATATTTCAGCTGAAAGTCACTTCTGATTTCATTCTTTATATTTCACTTTATCCATTCCTTCTCTGTGCTAAAGTATCTATTCTGTTGCAGCCGCACCTCTCCATGTCTTGATCGTGACAACAGCAGGTGAACTTCTGCATAATTCCTTCTCTGAACATGTTTGCCTATTCCTTCCCTACCCCTCCACCACCTCCTTTTGGATATACCCACCTCAGGATGCTTTAGTGTGGAAGATACCTAGCCAAAGAGATATCAAAGTTCATAGTCTCCAAATTGTGGGTGTTGCTCAGTTTCCCTCTCTGGGAAGCAGAAGCCGTGTGTTTAATGTTGGTGGAAATTAGAAGAGGCTGAGCCAAATGAATGTGGACTGCCTGTCTTAGTCACTGGCCTCCACACCACAGCTTCTTTTGTGGGCAAAAGTGCTACATAGACCTAAAAAGTGTTGTTCACCACAACTAGGCAAATTGGTTGAGCTATTTTAAAGTTTTGTTAAAGTTTATGATTTTAAATGCCATTTAGTATTTTTTTCCTTTATCTTACCATATTCTAGGTGAACAAAAGTCTGAAGGTTTGTTGATAATCTGTTTCCATGCTAGTACTCCTTTAAGTGTGACCTTTCGATATTTTGGTAATTGTGCTCTAGAATGACCCTAACTGGTATTGTAAAAATAGTGATTATTCTGTATTACTTAAAGTTATTTTTAGAGGCTCCCTTCAGACTGCTGACTATAGGGCTCTTATTCTATAGTCAATTATATATCAAGCTATAAAAATTTACATTTCCATTTTTTAAAATTGTTATATCCATTGTTTTGCTTTTTTCTCAAATATCCACTAAATATTCTCTTTATACAAGGATATAAAGATTAAAAATAATTGGTGGGTGATTTTTATAAATTTGAACCACCCTTTTCAAGGCCATTTTTTTATCAATTTTTCAGTTTTTGGAGATTGGAAAATTAGAGACCAAGGGGATTCTGGAGAAGAGAGAGCTCATGGTTTAATTTTCTCACATTTCGTTAGAAACAAGATTTAATTGGAGGCCCTCTTGCTGTGTGTATGTGTACCACTGAAGCACCCTGAAGATTTTATCCCCTGTTCTTTCACCCAGTAACTAACTGAATGCAGAAATCTCTTCCCTGTCCTCTTCCCAAAGTCCTTGGGGAATTAAAAGTAAAGTACCAGTAAATTTGGGGTGGAGAATGTCATCCTCAAGAGACCAAATCATTGTTTTCTGCTGCTCTTTTGAAGCATGAATCTAGTTAGCTAATCAAATTGTGTATTTGTAGGCAAGTCATCTGTATAACAGTAGTGGGTTGCTTTTGCTTTCATTCTTTTTAAATTGTGATAATGTTATATCTTACAATTTAGACACCTTCAATAAGAGTATCTACTTTGCATGACTGCTAAATTTCATTTGGAGAGTAAGATAATTCAGTAGAGTTGAAAGTGACCTGATACTATCCTAAGTCAGTGTCTTGTGTAGTATGTTACACGTTTTCACCACAACACCTGATGAAATCCTAGAACAAAAATAGTACAGGTTCTTTAGAATGACAACAGGGAAATCCAGTCAGGAATTATGAAACATTTGAAATGGGACATTTCAATCAGCTTTCTAATCTAGTTAATAGTAAGCTATGTATAGCATTTTAGCTTTGGGAGGCATCTTTCATTGAAGCCTCTCACTTTCCAAATGACAAAACTAAAACTCAGCAATGTTAAATGACTTGTCCGTAGTTACAGAAATAATTTATGACTGAGATAAACCTATACCCAAGAAATATTATGGTACCTTATGCTGTGTTCCATGATGACAGTATTTTCATATCTTACCTAGTAATGTATTTCATGAACTATTAAAAACTATCATATCCTTTAGACTGCCTACCCCACATCTAGCTTCATTTTAGGTTCTTTTTTCTTTTTGGTAGTAGGGATCAAACTCAAAACCTTGTGCTTGCCAGGCAGGTGCAATGTCACTGAGCTAAATCCCTGGCCCAATTGTAGGTTCTTAATAGAATGTTACTTTTCTTAGGTTTCAGTGGTTATAATTTTTTTCTTTTCCTCTCCTTTTTTTTTTTTTTTAGACAGGGTCTCCCTTTCTAGTTCAGGCTGGCCCTGAACTCACTATGTAGCCCAGGCTAACCTCAAGCCCATAGTAATCCTGTCTCTGCCTCCCAAGTGGCAGGATGACAGGCGTGAGCCACCACACCCAGCCTTGTGATATGTGGTGCTGGGAATCAGGTAGTCTCTAGAACCATTGAGCTAAATCCCTGGCCCCCTGTGGTTGTAAATTTTAAAACATTAAAAATATACAAATCCCTATGGCTAAAGGGAAAAAAGGTGATGGAAATAAGTAGTTATTGAATTGTATGTGCTCTGCCTACATGATTTCATTTGCACCACAACTCAGTTGGTCATAGGATTGTTTCAGTTTTAAACCTCACAGCCTTGCACAACTGAACTTCAATCTATTTAACATCTTCTTAGATATATGTAATGACACACTTTTATTTTCCCTCTTCCTCTCTAAATGTTTGAAAACATTGTCATGTCCCATTTTTAATCTCTCCAAAACAGGAGAAAATCAGTTTTGTTTAGTTAGCTCTAATGTGCGTATTGACTTGTCTCATGATCACCTTTCATCCTTCCTTTTTCCTGTGATATATATGAGTAAATCCCGTCTTTCAGTTTTCTTTTCCTAGTTGTTTTATACATTCCAGAATCACTGTCATTTATACCCAATTTTATATTATGCACTATTGGGATTAATTGATTAGCATATTGACCTTTACCAGTAAACTTTCCATCCACACCTAGATATAAATTCATTATTTTTCCTATTCATGCTTAGTTAAAGAGCTTCTTTTAGCATGCAGTTTCATGAGCTTAGCATTTTTTGTTTGTTTGCTTGGCAGTTACATTAGTTGAATCTGATTTGTTTAGACTATTTTCCTGGTTGAGATAACTTTTTCATTTACTTTCACTATTAATGCTTGATTCTTTCAATGCTTTTGATCCTGTCATTTTTCTTGACCTCTTTCTGTTTCATTTTCTTTTCTCTTTTTTTAAAGAAAATTTCTTCACCAGAACTTGTTTTCTCTTAGTCTGTGTCATGTTTGTTAATGAAGTCTTATTTTTTATGAATTTAATTTGTTCTTGAATTATTCAGACTGCCATTTGATTTTTTTCAATATGAGTTACATCTGGCATAATACTGAAATGTTACTTTCCTGGTCCCTAGTGACAAGGAGATACTTCCAAGTAGATTTATCTACAACCAGCTTCCATCTGTGAGTTCTTTTACTCTGATTTCCTTATTTTGGTCTTTCTTCATATAATTTTTCTCCTAATTAAATTATTTTGTTAGATTCAAGCTCTTGGTGTTTACTTACTTTCACCTTCTACTAATCCTCTATCAAAGTAAATACATAAACAAGTTCTCTCATTTTGGAGCAGAAATAATCCTGTGGTGGGTGATTTAAAATTGATAGTGCTTTCCATTGACTTGGCTGCTTCTGAGTATAGTGATTGGAAAGCATTCTGAATGGCGTAATTGTCCAGAGATCCAAAAGTTAAAATTCCTCTTTCATTGGGCTTCTCTGTTAGGCATAAACATATACAGCTTCTCATACCTGTCCTTTTTGCTCTTCTATTCGCTCATTTATTCAAAAATTGTTATTTACCTTCTTTGTTTTCTTTGCACACTGTACTAGGTTCTGGGGGGGGTCACAGGAAGAAATGTGGAAAACTTGCTTATTTCCAGTTTGGGCTCCTACATGGTCCTTATAGATTATTTCTCATTAACCAGAAGATGGTGAACTATATTACACATGGGATTAAACTGTGAACTTCCTGGCATCAGGGAGTTATGTTTTTCTGTCTGTAACTTCTTTTACTAGAGGGGCACGGGCTCAGAGTAAGAAAGTAGCAAAGTTTACATGAAAGGGAATGTGGAAATGGAACTCCTAAGTAAAATACCATAGAAAGAGTGTTCTAGTAACACAAAATCAGAGAAAGAAACCTAAACTTTGCTACTGTTAAGAACATAATCACTTCAGCTCACTCTTTAGAGCCTCGACCACCAGAACTTATTCTGAACCTTCCTCTAGAGGGAGAATTGATACTGTGCACACTATGAGCTATCACTGGGCTAAACATAGTGGAAATATGAAAGCATATACATGTGAACATTTCTCAAGTGGCTCCAAAATGTACAGCTACTATGCAGAATTGAGCAGATCCATTATAGTAACCCCTTAGTCATTTTAGTCCCTTTTTTATTTACCCATAGTGACTGTAATCAAAAGATTTCTAAAAACAGAAGAAGTATTACTTTTAATTATCAATGAGTTAGAAATATTTTAATGACTTTGGAAACATTATTAGTTGAAACTGAAGCTTTTTTTTAACTTTTTAGTCAAAATCAATGTAAATACCATACTTAACAATAAATGCAAACTTTTATGTTCATCTAGAATTTTTGCCAATTCTTTTATTCTTTTGTGCACTCATACATAATTTAAAAATCAGATAAAAAAGAATTTTTTGAAAAAGAATTCAAATTAAAAACCAGTAACAAGAAAAGAGCCAGCATCTCCTCACTGTGTTTTGTAAGATCAGAAATATCAACACTTTGGTCCTGAAGTATTGATTGTATTCCCAGTTTTCATCTCTTGCAGAAAACTCAGATCCCAGAACAGGGGCTAAATGGCAGGCCTGGCCTGGCTCCTGCATGTGGGTGCTGTGGTGCTCTTCCATGGTCTCATACTGCATGAAGTGCTTCAGACAGGCATCCTGGGCTCTTTCACTCCCGCATTTATTCATTTATTACTAGCAACAGGGATTATTTAATAGCATGCTTAATGAGATCTGTGTTCTGCTGTGGATAGGATGCTAAGATATTTTTCTTCACTTGTCTAAAAATAACATAAATGTATTGTGTTCCTATCCCATAACTTACTTTGATGAAACATGTTTCAAATGTTTTCTGTGTTGTTTTGGAAGCAATATCTAGGTGTCTTGAAGTTCCAAGTGAACCCAGGAAACACCTATATGTTGCTTTCCTTTTTGTGTAATGATCTTGCAAATGCAATAAAAATGGGGAAGGTGGTGTAATTGTGTAAGAGTCTGCACACTGTATGTATTTTTGTGTATGTGTGCAGCAAGGAGACTGTCATGTTGTTTAATTTTTGCTCCTTGAGAAAGTGTCTAAGACATTCTCATGAGTACTATAACTAACACAATGACAAAAATTCACACTAAGTTGGCTCAGGACATGTGATCATTCTTAAAGAAATAGCTTCCAAGTTCAGACATTTTCTATTGCCACACTTAGCTAAACTGAGTCACTTTAGGTTGTCTCTCTGTCATGAACAATTAGCTTAGCAAAGAGTAAAAATAATAGATTGCCTTTTTATTTCTAAATTATGATTTTCCATATACAGTGTATTATAATTTGGGGTAAATTCATGTCAGGTAAAAATATGCCTGCAGCGTGAGCCCAAGGTTCCCAACTCCAGAAATTACCTTTCAGAAACAGGGTTTGGGGGGGGGGGTTCCTCTCATTGTTTGTAATTATGCTCCCGTCTTTCATTCATTGAGAATATGGCAGAGAGATTTCTATTTTAAAAGTAAAAATGTTTATTTTTAACCATCAAATTCATGCTACCTAAAAACATTACATTATTTGTTTTTCTCTTCTTTTAGAATGTAATCAATTAATAAACTTGCATCCTGGATAAGATCAAGATACATTGAGGGGCCGGGGAATTAGCTCAGTGGTTCCGGCGCCTGTCTCGCAAGCGCAAGGACCCGGGTTCGATTCCCCGGTAACCACATAACAATACTGGGTGTGGAGACTCACCCCAGCAGCAACCAGTACCACATACCACAGTGCCGGGCGTGGTGGCTCACGCCTGTAATCCCAGCACTTGGGAGGCAGAGGCAGGAGGATTGTGATGTGAGTTGGAAGTGAGCTCAGGGCCAGCCTGAACCACAAAAAGCGAGACCCTGTCTCAAAAAACCTAAAAAAAAAAAAAAAAAAAAAAAAAGATGCATTGACATGGGCTTGACTTTGGGAATGGCCTTTGAGATTTTTATTAAGTTATTGGATTATGTTAAAATGAACTGGATAAGGAATAACTTTGAAATATCAAGTTGTTAGTTTAAAAAAGCTATAAATTGGCCTTTCTAATCTATCTTCACATCTTTTCAACATGTGAATTACTCAGGAATTACTCAGGACATACAATTAAGAAAGCAGAAATCTTTGTGTTTTTGACAAAAGGAGACATCAACATTTTAATGTAATTTTCCAGTTTCCTTAAAGTCAATTTGACATATAAATTTACATTTCATATTTAAAATCAACATTTTCAACAAAATTAGAATGCTTCTTTAGTAACAGATGAAAACTGTGCAAAAATTAAAACAACATAACTAACAGAAATATTGACACTGGTATAAAGTAACTGTTGAAAACAAATGTTTTATCACCATGTGCTTAAAAAGGAGATATGTTGAGAACAAGAAATTCAGGAAAGGAATTAACTTCCCAAAGTGTGTTTCTGTGCTTGAATATTTCAAAATATCTAATCTTTTGTTTTAATTTTTAGTTTCCTGGTTAGTTTTATGGTGGATGCCCGAGGTGGCGCTATGCGAGGATGCAGACACAATGGGCTTCGAATCATTATTCCACCTCGGAAATGCACGGCACCCACGCGAGTCACCTGCCGACTGGTCAAACGCCATCGACTGGCGACAATGCCCCCAATGGTGGAAGGAGAAGGCCTGGCCAGTCGCCTGATCGAAGTTGGACCTTCTGGTGCTCAGTTCCTTGGGTAAGGGTCTCTCATAAGCCTCACACTTAGTCACCGATGAGCTTGTGTCCTCTACATGAAATCTCTAGCATGGAATAGAAGAAGGTAAGTGAAACACTTTTGAAAGATTAGTGCATATGAAAAATTTTAACATTTGCAAGTAGCACTTCAAAGCTTGGCTCACTTTCATGCTTCTTATATTAAAGCATGAATGAGTTAAATCTTCAGGCTATTATTCTTTTTGTTGAATGTGATACACAAGACTCCCAGTGTGAATTACCAAGTTTTAGGTCATGGTAGGTATGTATTTTTTTCTTGTGAGATGTAAGTGCTGTATTCCAAATACAAGTTTCAAGTCTTTTAATTAGGAAATAGAATCATTCTCTTCATTTTAGAGGATAGTGTTAACTTTATAGGATATTTCAAAATTGAGTCTATGTGATTTTTTTTCCTACTGTCAAAATTGGTACCTTGAGCCTTAAAATTACACTGGTTGTATACGTAGTCACAATTAGTTTTAAGAAAAAACATGAGGACTAACTTCTGTGAGGCTCATTTTGGCAATTTTGAGCAGAAATCAGCACTTCTTTCTTTTGTTTGTTTGTATGGCTGCTGTTCTATTAAGTAGCATTTCCTTGTGTCAAGAAGTGAATAGCTACCACTAAAACTGACAAAAGATTGAAGCTTTGGAGGGGGACACGTTTCAAAAGATTTTGAAACAAATCAATTGTATTTAAGTCTTGTCATAAGTCTTAATACTTGAAAATCTTTGAGAAAATCTTATTAATTATGAGCTCTTTTTGCAGCATCATTGTCAGCATCATACTGGGGAGAGGGTTTCTCACTTTAGAACTCAGTGAATGTTCTAAAGCCTATAATTTGGAGCAAACAGATAACATATTGCTCCAAATTACTCTCTCACCTGAAAAGGGGTGTGTTGGTATTTCTCATTTATAGAAACCACCTCTCATGTCCTGCTCTCAGGCAGATCAAGCTTTAGAAGGATCCATTGAAGTTCTGGGTTCACCAGAAAATACCTTTATGGTTGGAATAAAGGAATCCCCATTCATTCTTGTCTATTCCAAACCAGACCCTTTGCCCTTCCATTCAAGTAGTTCTGGGCTTTTTAATGCTCTTCCAATTCATTGGAAATATCCATGAAAACATCTGGCCTCTGGACAGAGTAGAATTTTTACCATATTCCAAACACAGCTTGAGGAGCTTTTTCTTTTCTTTTCTTTTTGGCTAGTGCCCTGGCAGTGAATCTAACTAGGGACATCCCTGACAGCTCCATGCCCTCCGTGCTCAGATACACCTCCATTATCCACCCCAGGTGTCGGCTCCTTGCTCTTTGTGACCAATGGAGGGGACAGAACCAAACAGGGTGAACCCAGGGTTCACCCTGTGGATCAGCTGGTGATGCTGGGGTTCTGTGGTACACAACACCTGAAGCTTACTTATGTTCTTTCTTTCACTGCTGCTTTGGATATACTCAGTAAACTTCACCTGCCAACGGCTCCTCCCCCACTTAATGAGGGAGAAAGTTTGGTCAGCCGCATCCTTCAGCTGGGGCCTCCTGGAACCAAATTCCTTGGGTAGGAGTGACTTAAAACAAATTGATGGCTGCTGGGCCCCCATTCTTCTCCTTCTTCTGCAATATGATTTCTCTTTTTTGTCATTGTGCCCATGACATGTCCCTCTCTATGATTTAAATTTTGTATGACTTATCTTTAGTGGACCATTTCTGACCCTTGTGGTATGTGACTTTTATTTTGGAGTGATGTTTTTATATCTTTTCCCTTAACGTTCTGTGACCTTCATTTTTGTTTAAAGCATGAGATCTGCCTAGTTGTACTATGTGCTAGTTATGATGTTGTTATGGTGAGTTTGGAGTCTGTATCAAAGCAACCTGGACTCAAAAAATTCTATATTCTGAGGATGAATGTGACCTAAACATTGTAGGAGGGTGCATGTTCTGGGTCCTGAGTATAATAGGCATTGGACACAACTGGTCTGTTTGCCAAAGGGCTCATTGAGGGCCATGTAATGTCCATATGCCTATTTCCTTGGATGGAGAAAATATAAGCGAAACCCATGAGTGCATGACTAATTAGCACAAGTAGTCTCCCTTCCTCCCACCTCCTCATTTATGACATATTGAAATATGTAACCTCTGAGCCATTCTCCCTCTTAAGCCATTTTGTCATTCTGCACCTTGTAGATGTGTTTAGGAGACTGGCATACATCACAGATATGCATGCACATTTCTTTTAGTTAAATGTGTTAACCTTACATTTATCAAAGGAGAAGTTCCAGAATGCCACATGCACTCACAGGGAAACCTCATTTGGCTTAAGGTAGCAGCATGTACCCAAGGACCAGTGCCCCCTGAGGTAGAGTGCTCCAATGTGACCATCTGCTAGCTCAAGGGCCCTGGAAGCTACCCCACGATGTTCCTGTCCCCGAAAGAGTAGAATTCCAGGTCACTTTGCAACAGACAGAGTTAAGGTGCTTGTCTTGCTGTTGGTTAGCTCGTGTCCACACTAAGTGATCTGCATTGCTGTGTCAGGCCCGTGATTGTGGAGATTCCTCACTTTGCTGCTCTCCGAGGAAAGGAAAGGGAGCTGGTGGTCCTGCGCAGTGAGAATGGGGACAGCTGGAAGGAGCATTTCTGTGAATACACTGAGGATGAACTGAATGAAATCCTGAATGGCATGGATGAAGGTACCTTCCAATAAGGATTTTAAAGTAATCTTAGGGTGGAAGCATGAAAATAATAATAGTACATTTCTTTCTTATAACACAGTGTGTGTGTGTGTGTGTGTGTGTGTGTGTGTGTGTGTGTGTGTTTTGTGGTATTTTACCACACCAGGTTTCCTGATATGTTTCCATGGTGATGAGTTGGAGCAGAACATTTACCTGTTCTTACTTCTGTTGCAGTTAGGAAAAGAAAATACTGTAAAATGGCAACCATATCATGGTACAACCTGCTTCCATCTTCAGTATAAAATTTTAAAAATTTGTAACTAGTAGTAGAACAGATATGGTTGTTGCATGACAGGATGAACTGATATTGGAAATTGATATGTGATTTTTAAAAAAAATCTAATTTGAAAAGTTAGCTATTTAAGATATTGATTTTTCAGACACTGAAAAATTTGATATTTAAGATACTGATAAAAAAGATAATCTATTCTGTTGTATTGCCTATAACTAGCTATGGGATAATGCACTTTATCTTTCTATTATAAAGGAGGGGGCTTCCTTCTGTAGTTCAGAGAGGGAATTAGTTAGGGTTGAGTTTTATACATACCCATAGATATTAAATTGAGCTTTTAAATTAGAACTTTAATTTCTACAAGTCCCAAATGTATCTTGGACTGGTAAACCACAGAGTGAAAGATCTCTGACTAGAGGAAAGTGGTTCATTCTTGAGCTTCCAGAGGGAACACAGAGTGAAGTCTTAGTCCCTTTACAAGACACATTCCGCTTTGAGGAACCACAAAGACTAGAATAAATTCTTTGGCTGAATGCCAAAATCTTACCATGTTTTATGATGAGCTGGATACTGGGGATGAGTATAGCTTTTTAGTGAGTTCATTGGTCTGCCAGTAGTAGAGATGGCTATAATTTCAGGGGTGACTCAGAGATAGTGCAGAGTAAACCACCTCCACATCCTTTAATATTTGTTATTGTATCATAAGAACAGAGAGACAGCAGGTTTACCTAATCCCCTGGTTGAAGAGAACAAAATTATGTTCTCTAAATGTGAAAGTCAGTGGCTTTCAAGAAAGACAGAAAAATCAGAATTCTTACATCAATAACAAGGCTTATTCCCTACAATAGTTAGCTATTCCTCCTCTTGGAACTATATCTCTTGGTAGCATTTAGGTTTGGGATATTTTCTTCTCAGATATGTATCTGCCCTTAATTCTGATGTTAATACTGAATCTTGACTTTGGATGAGGACAAATTCTTTATTCTTTTAAGTTTTACATATGTAAAGAGTTCACTTTAAAGCCCCCTAAACGGATCTAGCTGGAAAATAATTAGCCTTGAAAACTAGAAATCAAAAGTACCAGCCCCAGTTAGTCTATCCCAAGTCTTACCTGCCACACCAAGTAGTCACTGAGCAAGAGTGATGGCCAGGAGAGGCGGATTGGGGCTGGCTTTTTGATCTCTAGTTTTCAAAGCTGATTATTTTCCAGTTAGGTCTTATTTTGGGGAAAAAGAGGATATATGCTAGTATCTTTCAGTATATCAGTTTTTAACTATGTATATTTAGAACCTGGGGCTTCTCCCTTTTATTATCTTGTTATATCTAGCAGTCAATAAGCACAGAGTTAGAATTTCTGCCTCTATGTTGACTCTCTTAAGATTCAGTTCACACTTTCCACATTTTAAACAAGTGCAGTTTTTTGTATAATACTAAATAGCATTAACAGTGCAAATTATACATTGCCTGTGAGCTGTTCTCCTGATGTTAGATGATATACTTGATAAGTAACTGGCATCAGAAAAATATTGGAACCCAGAAATCATAGTCATTAATCTTCTTTTTATATCTGTATTATCACAGAGACAACCATGTCACTGGAATAAATACAAACCTTACCCTTTCAAGACAGACTTTATACTTCCTTTACTCCTCTGAGTATCCAAAGGCCATATTATTTCTTGGGCTAACTTTGATGTTGTGATTTATTTATTTATTCATTTATTGAGATAAGGTCTCACTACTAGTTCCGGCTGGCCTTGAACCCATAGTTATGCTCCTATCTCAGTGATCCAAACGCTAGGATTATTGGCATGTACTACCATGTCCTGGCAGGCTAACTGAAATTTGAAAAGAGAAGCAGTTCATGCACAACTTCCTCCATGAACCAAGAATATAACAGATCTACTTTCCTTCCAGATTTGCCCTCACACACCCTGATTTACCAAAGCAACTTTGAAGTCCCACATTTGGCAGGAGATGCCTTTCTTTTACAATGCCCTAGAAAGTCCTATTTTTCAAAAAAAAAAAAATGTGTAGCTGGATGTTGATGAGTCTTGAAAGACTATTAGGATAGCCTTACCTTTTTATATGGTAAGCTTTTCTTCCATGTCTGTCCACTATTAACAAGGCACGAGACAGCTAGACTCTTTCCCAAAGGAAGTTCTTGCTCTATGAAGATGGGTCTTCTTTTTGTCTCAGTGCTGGACAGCCCAGAAGACCTGGAAAAGAAACGAATCTGCCGCATCATTACCCGTGACTTCCCACAGTACTTTGCAGTGGTGTCCCGCATCAAACAGGACAGCAACTTGATTGGCCCAGAGGGAGGTGTTCTGAGCAGCACTGTGGTCTCCCAAGTGCAGGCTGTCTTTCCAGAGGGTGCGCTGACCAAGCGGATCCGTGTAGGCCTGCAGGTATGTCTATGATAGCTGCTTATGACCCCCGTGTGAGCTGTATTCATGTGATTAAAAATTAGTCTTGCAAATGAAAACCGAAATGTTAAAGAATAAATGATTCCAGAGTGAGCAAAAGCTATCATTACATTGGAGAGTACAGGTCTAATAATACTAACCTTGTGATTGTCATATCTGACCACCACCAGAGTGATTTCTGAGGTAAAATGTAAGATATTTGACACTAAGGATAGAGTTTAACATTTTTCTTTCTTTATCAAGGCTCAACCAATGCACAATGAGCTGGTTAAGAAGATCCTAGGCAACAAAGCTACCTTTAGTCCTATAGTCACTTTGGAACCTAGAAGAAGAAAATTCCACAAGCCAATTACCATGACCATTCCTGTCCCCAAAGCTTCAAGTGATGTCATGTTGAATGGCTTTGGAGGAGATGCACCAACCTTAAGATTACTATGCAGCATAACAGGTGAGTCATGTATGACTATGTTAGCACAGATTTCTGGAAGAAGAAATGTAGATAATTGGAAAAATTTAATTATCTAAATCATAAGATATATGCTGAGTTATATGCATTAATTCAGAACAAGTATTTTTAATTCATCAGGGATGTGAAAGCTGAAAAGAAATATTTCTGAAATAAACTATATATATATAAAAGAATTAGATATTTTATGTACATTGTCATTTAAATCTTTGGGGTAATCTTACAAGGAAACTTTAACATCCCCAGTAAAAAGGAAATCAAAGTTGAGGGAATGTCTATAATTTGCCTGAGTTATACAAAAATATTTGGGTGAATCAGTATTCAAATCTACTCCCATACACCGTCAAAGTCTAGGCTTCAATTTTTCATTGAAAATGTCATGCTATATAACTGGAAAGATAATTATTTATATAATATATAATATAATATATAATAATTATACCTTGAATTATTCTCAATAGTTCAAACAAACTGTTTTATCTAGGATCACTGGTCTTTTGAACTAGCTGTGGAAACACAAAGTTAAAGTTTTTAGTGATTAACTGAGTTTTGGGTTTTTCAACTGATCTTTGTAGTAGCTTTCAGACATCTACCAAGTTCTCAAAAGGCATTCCTAAAATACTGGTTATCTCATCATAACAATACCACTATAGACGGTGAGAGGAAAAATAATTCATATGAATAACCTGTTTTAAGACTACATATCTTGATAATATCTCCATTTTAACAATGATTATGTGGTGTTGGCATTCAGTAAATAGTAATGCTATCATTAATAGGAACAGTAACTATTCTTTGTTCATTTTAAGATTATTTGAATTTTTTCAGTTGTCCTTCAAAGACTGGCAGAAATGCTCACCCTTATTTTGTTCTCTGTAATTCTTCCTTATTAAAGTATTTTCCATACTTATGATGGAGAACCTTCAAGATTATCTCCTAAGTTCAATAACAAAGCAAAATTTTAAGATCTGCAGACTGTGATGAGTGTAGGGGGAAATCATTGTTTCAGTTCTCATCTCTGTCACAGTTGCTTGTCGTTATTAGTAACATTCCTGAATATCTTTCCCAGGGCTTTGCTCTATGGGTATGTAATTAATCCTTCTGTGATGAGCTCTTTGATGAACTCTGACACAAACTGTGAGAGAGTGCAGATGTCTGTGTCAGGCCTTGTCCTCATAGTGGTGAAATGAACACACTGTAGGGGCTTGGCTACCACGGAATCTTTCTTACAGGGTTATGTCTCACACGGGCTTTTACTACACAATTTCTTATTTAAAAATTAATTAAAGTTATTTTGTAAACACTAAATTTATTTTAATTTTAATAGATAGGGGCTGAGATTTTTGTATTTAGCTAGATAGAATTCTACCAAGAACATATTTTAAAGATCAACTTGAGTATTTTTTGCTAAGCCATTCCTTTCTGTAAGAAACTTGACAATCAGGACTTCTCCTCATCTCAGTATATATTTCTCCTGCAGCAATTTGGCTATTTTGTCTCAACCTCTTATTAGGTAGGTCACCATTAGCCTTTTCGGTGATTTTCTATATACAAAAGATCATTTGCCAGTTATTTATTTGTTCATTCTTCGTGAATTTTAGTATTTTTCTGATATTTATATTTTTGCCAAACAATTTCAAGTTTTGAAAATACTTGTATAAAGTGTGAAGTCCAACAATAAAAGAATATTTAGATGGCTCATGATTTAAAGGAAGTATTCAGCTTCTTAGTCAAGGTATCTTCTAACATAACCAACTAGATATAATTCAAAATTATGTTTAAAGCCTAGCAGTTGAAGCAAATGCTTCAGGCAGAGAACTGAATGCTTAGTAGAGTTATTCAAATAACTTCCCTTAAGATTTTTGAGAGGTGGTATTTTTTTTCAATATGTCATTTTTTTAGCAGGTAGTTTTTCAATTTTGTTCTTCTCATTGCATCTTTGGAGGGGTATGGTGGGATTACATTGGGAAACCCAGCTTGAACCACAGCACAGTCTGGAGGTCTGCCCAACTCTCTTCTACTACTGTGTTATTTCAGGAGGCACCACCCCTGCACAGTGGGAAGACATCACAGGAACCACACCACTCACCTTTGTCAATGAATGTGTTTCCTTTACAACCAATGTGTCTGCCAGGTATGCCTAGGAGCAGGAAGAAGCCCGCCATGCTTCCCTGCTCCACTTGTCATTTTGTTCTTGTTATTTTGTGTCTTATTCTTATTTTTTGTCCCATTTTAAATAATTTCTGGACCTGCCAGCAAATGAATTACTAACAGTATAGTAACTCAATCATTAAAATCTAAGGAAAATGAGTAACTGACTTAATTGTATAATTCTGACTGGATGTAGCAGCCAGTGCTGATGTTTCCAATCCTAAAACCCTTAGAGATGAGAAATTTCCTGTTGCCAGTGACATAGTCTGCATTACTTTTTTCAGTAGAATAACAAAAGCGCAATTCCCATGATAGTGTGCCTGATGCCTTTGAGATTCCACAGGTTCTTATGCATCCTAAAACATTTGCACATTGCCCATTCAGTTTTATGCATCTTTAAAAGCTGACAATATCTACTCTTGTGATGAATACATCAACTCAGTGTGTTTTAGTATTAGTTCCCCTTTGCATGGTCTTTCATTAAGCAAGGCTTCATCTTCATCTAAGCACTGTCATCTTCTTTAATTGGTTATTATAATAACTCAGTGACAAGTAGAGCAAGAGACATTATGTCTGTTATACAGATAACAAAACTGATAATAAGTACAGTTAAACCTTAAATTCCCATGGAGGTAGAAGAAAAGGCTAAAATGTATGAATAATAAGTTAATAGCTCCCAGTAATGGCACATTTGTATTTTCTTACTCAAAGGGCTCATATGGCAGCTACAGTTCTATGCCTCAGTGTCCTGACAACCATGCATCTGTGTGTGATGCCAGAAGGTCAGAACAGACCAGAGGTAGATATGATCAGAGGATTATGTCATGATAGAGAAAACATCTAGGAGGAGCACATTCTTGAGACATATGTGAGAACAGAGAACTGCATGTAAATTAAAATAAAAAATTAAGCATTAGGGCCAGGGATTTAGCTCAGTGGTTCTGGCACCTGCCTTGCAAGTATAAGGTCCTGGGTTTGTTCTCTGGTAACTACATATAACAATGCCAAGCGTGGTCACTCATGCCCACCAGCAATCACTACCACAGTTCTGGGTGTGGTGGCTCACACTGGTAATCCTAGCACTCAGGAGGCAGAGGCAGGAAGATTACTAAATTTGAGGCTGTGTTCAAGACTAGTCTGAACTACAAAGTGAGAACCTGTCTCAAGAAAAAAAATATTAAAAAGACTGTAGTAAAAATATATTGTGAGAGGATATATATGAAGTATAAATATATAAGTAGATATTCAATATATAAAATGCATAAAACTAATAAAAATAGCACATAAATTGTTATTACAGTAAAATTCCCAGAAAGTAAAAATCAGTGATACAGTATGCTAAGTGTGAGTGTCTGTCATGAGCCAGGAACTAAGCTACATCTTATAAGCACTGTGTTAATGGAAAATCCACAGGGAGGAGAATGAAGCTCCCCATAGCTGTGGAGAGGAACCCTTGGGGCTCTTGTTTAGTGGACAAAGTTTCTGTCCAAGGTAGTGAACAGGTTCTGGAAATTTACATACACTGTGAATGTGCTTACTGCCACTGAATTGTACACTTAGAATGATTAAATGACAACCTTTTTTATTTTTCACAATTTAAAGAGATGGATTAAGATCTTTAGAAACTAAAAGAATAAGGAAATCTCAGAAGTGTTTAGTGACTGTGGGAAATGAGTTCGGGGAAAGAAAGTAATCACTGGGGAAAACCTAGCAAGAATTCTTGAAGAACTAGGGATCTTTAAACTGAGCTACATCTTAAGATCTTTATAATTTTGCCCAGGCTAGGCTTGAACTTGCGATTCCCCTATCTCAACCTCCCAGTGTGCTGGAATTATAGACATAAACCATGTACGTTGGTTTTAAATGGTTTGGGTGATGACATTAATCTTGGGAACTGGAGAGTTCCTTGGAAAAGAATGATAAATTGAAAGAAAGCTGAACATATTTTTTTTAAAAGTTTCAGGAAATGAAATAAAGGAGAGAAATCAAGGGAAATCAGTATCTTATCATGAGATTCCTGTCCTGAGGTCTAATAGCAAAAAATGCTGATGGGTCCCAACACTGAATAAGATAAATTTAGAATGAATACATGTGAGGGTTTATCAGGAAGAAAGCACAAGGACAATATTTAATAGTTAATCTTGAAGTTGTGGCATCTCTTTCTTCCCCTGCTTCCTTCTCCTTCCCTTCTCTTTCATCTGTCTCTTACTATCTCTCCTGCTTTTATTTTCCAAGAATTTGGTGATTATGTTGATAAAATGAAAGACCTGATTCTTTTCAAGTGGCATACTTTGAACTTTATATAACTGGCTTTATTTCTTTCTTAAAGGTTCTGGCTGATAGATTGTCGACAGATTCAGGAATCTGTTGCCTTTGCATCACAAGTGTATAGAGAAATTATTTGTGTTCCTTACATGGCCAAATTTGTAGTGTTTGCCAAGTCTCACGATCCCATCGAAGCCAGGCTCAGATGTTTCTGCATGACTGATGACAAAGTGGATAAGACCTTGGAGCAGCAAGAAAACTTTGCCGAGGTGGCCAGAAGCAGGGATGTGGAGGTACTGAAAGAGGAATTTAGATGTCCTATGTCAGGAAGCCTTTCTTATTAGATTGTGTATCAAATAGTATTTCATAAACAGAGACATAAAAGAGTGAGTCACTCACAGTTTGAACATCAAGACCCAAAATTAGCTTTTTTCCCCCCCAGCCAATTTGGACCTATCTGTTAGGAATGACCTCAGTATATGTGAAAAGGTAAAATAATTCCTTGAAAAATTATTTGGGAAAAACACTGGGAGTTACTGATAAGCTCAAAATATGTGACTACAGCAGTTTAAATATTTTTTAGCTTTTTTAATTGTAAAGAAAACATTCCAAGAAGTACTTTCTTCTACAGGAATGTAGAAGTAGGCTATCTAGTGCTTTTCTATATTACTTTTTAAAATTTTATTTTTGTTTTTATTATTTTACTTTTTCTTATTTTAGAATTTACAAGGAGTGAAGATTTTGGATATCAAAGGCTAATACTTTGACCTATCGTGATGTCAGAAGCTATTCAAGTAGAATTTTACATTTAGAAATTAAATATATATTGGTTCTTGTGGGATTATATTGGCTGTGCAGGGTTAGAAATGAGAACATTGAATGCTACCATGCATCTGAAGATCTGTATTACTTAGAAGAGGGACAGATGGTACATGCTTTGCACAGATAAAATAGAATGCCACTTGACAATGGAAAGATTATTACGCATATGGTTTTAAGAATTTAGAGTTCTAACTAGTATTACTAGTTCTTGTTTGTATAAATAGTATTATAATTGCAGCTATTTTATTGTGCTATTTTTCTCTGATTTCACTCAGGTATTAGAAGGAAAACCTATCTATGTTGATTGTTTTGGCAACCTCGTTCCTTTAACCAAGAGTGGCCAGCATCATATCTTTAGTTTTTTTGCCTTTAAGGAAAACAGGCTTCCTCTCTTTGTTAAGGTAATGTATACATTGAAATTTCTCCTGCTTTTATTCAAGATCAAAGAAGAATTTAACTTCTTCTTTAGTAGAGAATATTTTTCAGTTATTTCCAAGGATACTTTAAACCACATATATAAAATTGTATATTCTTAGAAATCTAAAAACTTTGAGTGTTAAAGTTTAGAATTGATCTTAACTTTTAATGATAGATTATTACTAAGGAGAAAATAAGGTCAACTTATACCTAGTTCATTCATTAGCAGCTATTTCTTTTAAATATTTATATTTACATTTAAAAAATAAATGTGAATCACAAGTATGAGGCCCAAAGACTTCTGACAACTTTTTGTAATAAAATCTTTCAAAAGAACCACATCAATATCACTTTTACTAAGAATTTCCTCTAGTCATATCTGTAAACTTTCTATACTTTAATACATTCACATGTCAATGCACCATGAATTTGGAGCCTTTGTTAGGAAATATTAACCTAAATTAATATTAGTTGCATATATAAGTTTTAATTAAGTTAAACATTCAAAAGAGGACCACAAGAGTGCCAAGAAGTAGGTCTATTTTCTAGCTGCTTATTTTATTCCTGTGTTTTATAGTTTATTTCGCTAACACAGAGGTTCTTATGTTCACTCCTCCCAAGATAGAGGTCAGTCTCTACCATTTTTTCCTCTCCCTACTTCTAACTACAAATTCCCAACATCAGCAATGATTCCTTTATTATTTTAATTTTCCATACACATGTCTGAAAACCCCGTATTGTTTTCCTGAGATCTCTAAAGAATATTTGGTTGTGCTACTTCTTATTTATTTATTTATTTATTTATTTTTTTTTTTTGAGACAGAGTCTCACTTTGTAGTTCAGGCTGGTGCTGTGCTCAGCCTCAAACACATCACAGCAATCCTCCTGCCTCTGCTTCCCGAGTGCTGGGATTGCAGGCATGAGCCACCACGCCCAGCACTGTGTTATATGATTCTGATTGCTGGTGAGCGTGAGCCTCCACACCCAGTATTGTATATGGTTACCAGGAGATCAAACCTGGGCCCTTGCACTTGCAAGACAGGCACCAGAACCACTGAGCTAAATCCTTGGCCCCTGTTGTACTACTTCTGTCTCAGTTTTTTGCCCGATTATTTATAAAGTCTCCTACAGAGCAATATATTGAACAGTAACTGCTGATGGGTAAGGGATCCATTTAACACAGGCAGTTGCAAAATTAAGCAAATATTTGACACTGTTGATATGAAAAAGTTATCTATCAAGCAACCCAATACAAAAGGGGGCAAAGGACTGAAACATTTCTCCAAAGAAGATATTCAAATGCCCAATGACTACACTTACTTAAGAAATCACACTGACAAACTACTTCATACCTATTAATCAAAATAAATAAATAAATTGAAGACAATACAGAACACCTTTGCAAGGCTGATAAAAATGTAAAGAAACTCAGCCATTGTGGAAAACAGCATGGTATTTCCTCAAGACATTAAATGTAGGCTTAACATATAATCCAACAGTTTACTTCTAGGTATACACACCAAATAATTGAGAGCAGAGACTCAAACACTTACTTATAGATACATGTTCTCACCACCTTTATCCACTATAGCCAAAAGGTCAAAATAATCCAAATGTCTTTCATAGACAAATTGATAAAATATGATATAAATATACAATGAAATATAATCCATCCTTAAAAAAGAACGAAATTCTCACAAATGCCGAGATATGGCTTGGTCTTGCAGACACACACTTAGTTATTGCCTCATCC
The DNA here is from genome assembly GCA_004026965.1 of Petromus typicus. Classification (NCBI taxonomy): domain Eukaryota; kingdom Metazoa; phylum Chordata; class Mammalia; order Rodentia; family Petromuridae; genus Petromus; species Petromus typicus. The sequence continues at coordinate 61,076 of PVIR01000107.1, read as the reverse complement.
CTAAGACACAATATTTGATACCCACAAAAAAGACAGGAGAGGTTTATTTGGCTCACAGTTTACAGAGGGTCCAATCTGTAGTTATCTTTCTCCTAAGCAGGGCATCATGACAGAGTGGCAAGGGAGAGAATTGATTATGACATGACAGCTGGAAATAAAATGTGTGTGTGTGTGAGAGAGTAAAAAAGAAATCAAGGCAGGAGAGCAATAGACCCTTCCAAGTCATTCCTTCTGTACCCACCTCCTCCAATCACATTTCACTTTTTTGCAGCACATTTAGCTATAAACTCATGAGTGGACTAAGCCACTGATGAGTATTATAATCTCATAATCCACTCACCTCCAAAAAGCTCCAGAATGATTTTTAAAGTCACTTTAAAATATAATCGCAAAAGAAATCTTGTATTCCTACTAAGTATTAAGAAATGAATTTCATTTCCCCCTTTAAAGATTATCTAATCAACTACAAAATAATGCATGTCACACAGTGAAATGTGAATGCCTTTTTTGTTCAAGGTCCGTGATACAACTCAGGAACCTTGTGGTCGACTATCATTTATGAAGGAGCCAAAATCCACAAGAGGCCTGGTGCATCAAGCTATTTGCAACTTAAACATCACCCTGCCAATATATATAAAGGTAATGTAGAATCTGCTGTGGAATTATATAAAAACAGGCAGTATAGGAGTTAAGGGTCAGGGATTTAGTTTAAATGGTACCATAACTACTTTGCAAGTACAAGGACTCAAGTTTGATCCCTGGTACTGCAAAAAAAGAAAGAAATCAAATTTAAAATAAACAAGCAAAGATACATTGAATGTATGCATATAACAACATTCATTTTTAATACCATGTTACATTTAGAATTTTCCACTCAAGTCAAGAAAAAAGTAGTTCCATCTTATCGTGATCTTATTTAAAGGAAAACTTTGTAAATACATGTAGGGCATGGGAGAGAAAAAAATTAATTTAGGTTTTAACACTTTGAGTTACCTGTCAAAATAAGTTAATTGGCTTTGTCTTCATTATTATTTTTACATGTTTTTCTGAGAGCATTCTCATGCATTTAGCCCTTCCAAAGTGTTAAAGTGCATTAGCTTCACGTCTCCACAGAAGAATGGTGGATCATATCCTACTGAATACAGAGCAAACATAAGATGTTTTTACTCTTTTGATATAATGATTTTTATTTATATTATAACCCCTGTTTTAGGAGTATTAAATTAATTATTCAATTCTGTAAGAATATAATTAGTATTTTACAGATCCTCAAAGAATAGATTTAAAACGTTGTTGAAAGAAAAGAATTATTAATTGTTGACCTATGTTATCTATAGGTATTATTTTCTTTTCACATCTTTTTCCTGTTTATATACTTCCTCATCTATACTGAATACATCAAAAAAGACCACTGAATTATTAAGTGGTACAAATAACTTCTTTCTTGTCACTTTAATGTTTCTTTTTTTCCCTGACCAGTGTCCCTTTTTGACTGGAAGCCAAATACAGCACTCAATTGGTGGCTCCCACAGGTTTCTAGTAGGAAGTATATTCTAGATGTTGGGAAGGAGATCAGGTAGTTGCCAACATCTGAAGGAGAAGTAGATTAGATGAGAAACCAAAAGAGTAAATAAAGAGCAAAATAAAAGAGAGATACTAGGAAGTAGTGAAATAGATCATTCTACAAAACAAAAGAGTTTTGTAGACCACTCATACCCTGCCATGGTTGTGAAATTGTCACTCTGACTTTGACATTGTCACTCTTCATGTTGTTTTTCTGACCACTGATAGAATGTGTGCTTATGTAGTCTTGAGTTCTAACATTTCTCAGCTCTTGTAATACAGATACTCATTTTACCTTATCACCCATAAACACATATTCTTTGGACTTTTCAGTAAGTTTTTAGGCATCTAAAGTAGTGCTATTTTAAATTTGAAATTTAGAGTTGTGCTTAGTTACTATCCTTGTAAACCCAAATCAGCTACATAGAGTTAAGCTCATAGCATCATATAATATACTCCCAATACCTATTAAATGGTTAAAAAAGAACTGAAATATTTATTTATAAATATTAAATCTGTATATATCTATAAATCTGTATATATCTATAAATATTAAATCTGTAAATATCTATATTCTTAGATATTTGTCATTTCAAAAATTCAATATATTATAAGTGAGTATTTCAACCTAAATGATCATAGCCTAACTGAACTTCAGCAATAGAAAAAGCACTCTGAAGTTTGAAGACTGATTATTGGTGAGTTACTTGGGGCAGAATGGTATAAAAACAACATCAGCAGGCCACTTGCACCATATACAAAGAAGGATGCACTTTGGCTGCAGTAAGCTTTCAATTGGCTATAAAAGAAAGCCTTCACTTTCCATTTTCTTTCTGAATCCAGACATGTCAAACACAGTCGATCCTGTGGTAGGCAAGGACAATTTTCTATTTGGTAACTAAAACAAAAGGAAGAAAATGTCAAGCATGTACTCTTAAGATATTTTAGAATTTAGTAGCTCTATTGTAATAAGACTCTTGCATATTGCCAGTGTATTTAAAATATTTTCTCCTTGTGCTTTTAACCTTTTAAAATAATGCCTGTAATGACTGGATTATCATGTCACTGTTCCTATAGACCAATATGACTGGACCAACCCATTAAATATCAAAACTTTGAGGCTGCTAGTGACATAGCATCTGAAATTAGTATATTTATGATATTGCTTCTTTCTGTGCTTTGAATCTATAAACTTCTGTCAGCACTCTTTACTTTTCCTTCCTCCTATAAACTGTTAGAAAAAAATAAGAATATACTGACTGTATGCTGCCTGCTAATGTTTGCCACAGAGTATTTTTGCTTTTTTCTTCTAAATGCTCTCTATTCTTCCTTCTCCTTTTCCCTCATCTCTCATGGCGTGTTGGGGCATCCAGGAATCAGAGTCAGATCAAGAGCAGGAAGAAGAGGTAATTCTGTGATAGTGTCACTTATTCATGGCTGTGTGCTCACTGTAATTACTAATAAGAGAACCTACTTAACCCATTAGTACTTCAAGGGGAAGAATCGTATTTAATCCTCTAAGCCTGTTTTTTCACCTTGTAAAGTCATCTAAGGGAATAGGATAGTTCCTGTATAATTTTAGGCCTTTATGTAGCGATACATACTTCTGCACTATCAGTTAGACTAAAGATGTCTGAACATCTTATAATAATATTCAAACATTTTTAGTTTTTGTATCCTGACAAGCTACAGAAGACATTTCCAGAGGTTCTATAATCTGTGATGACATTTTCACTCTGATGACACAATGGAATGTGTGCTTGCGTAGTCTTGCATTCTAGCATTTCTCAGCTGTAACTTGTAATATGTATATTCATTTTACCCATATCTCACATAAACAGATGTTCTTTGAGCCTTTAAGTAAGTTTTTAGGCATATAAAGTGATGCTAAGGTAAAAAAGTTTGAGAATCACTGAGACAAGATCTTAGGAGTATGCAATCCATCCTCTAGACTAGAATAACATAATGGGGAGCTAGGGTAATAATGAGCATTTCTCATAATTGTGGTTCTTACATATAGGCCCACGGTCATATTAATATAATCTGTCATCCACCCTAGAAGTATCTGTTGCTGTCACACAGACAAGGGAATATAGATATTGGAGATGTTACCTTGAATAAGTACCTGTTTGAATATATTTCAATATTTAAAATAAAGCATGATCATCTTCCTTATAAAGTTCCACAAATGCCTAAATATTACAATAGAAATGAAGTGAATCATCAGGAAACTTGTATTTGCTTGTGCATCAATCAGTTCCTATTAAATATAGAGATTTTGAAGGACATGTGAATATTTTGAATATTCTGGCTTCGATAATGTTATTTTGATACATTTGAAATAGAGAAATGCAAAGAAAATGATAGTAAACACCTTATACCCACAATTAAAAGGCCTGAGCTGAGAGGATCCCCCCACCCATGTCCTCATTTTTGTGTGACATTTGGGTCACGGAGCAGGAGGAGAGGGGTGATTAGAAACTCCCTATCCTGCCATGTATAGTCCTATACAGCCTTGTGGGTGCCAAGACTTATGTCACGTTCTCCCTGTGATGCATGGTGTTATGTGCTCAGTTTTCTTCCTATGACTCCTTAGTACAGCTCTTAAAAAGTGAGGCTTCCAAACGTTCTTAAAGAACAATAAATGTTGGCACAAGTCTTGCTCTATGTTCAAAAATGAATTTTCTCCATGCAATGTATGACTATTGAATACTACTGAATAATTCTATAGCTGCTCAGAGAAATAGATCCCATTCTGTATTCTTTTTAGGATTTGGAATGCTGGCTGGTTATTAATGGTAATGAAACTACTTTAGTAGAATGCATTCCCCTGCATGTTGTTTGTTACTCTTTATTTCCTCCTCTGAGTTGACACTCATTAATACTGCCTTCACCTTATCCCAGACCATTTTCCCTAAGAATTATACAAATACAGCCTGGGTCCTATCACCCCAGGAATAATATGTTAAAAGGAATTTTCTACTTATGTTATCCAGAGAAGAGATTTTCACCCCCAAGTTATGATAAGACTCATTGAGTTTCCCAGGGTAAGGTAAAACTAGCAAATTACTTCAGTCTTTTTTAGCAAGTGATGTCATCTCATGTGTATAATTATGAATAGGATATCTGCATATCTAGGTCCATGAGCCTAGACAGTATTTGTAACCATTCAATTTATGTATGTTTTCTTTCAGATCGATATGACATCAGAAAAAAGTAAGACTTTAAATGAAATTGAGTTTGTTTGAAAGCTGCCTACAATAAAAGGAAGCATGACTTAAGATGCAAGCTAGTTGCCATTATTAACCACTATAATATTTTTATATTATCTTTATTAATCATTAATATATATTTATAAAAGCAGCTTGGCCAGTTAAATTACAAGTATAGCTAATTTTTTTAGCTAAATAGCTGTGAACTGCAATGATTATTTATCTAAGCATTCACTTTCTTTCGACATCCCTGTTAACCTTGGTATTGCTGTTGCGCTTGTTTAGAAAGCTGCCCCACCGTTTTGTCGAGTTGTTAGCATAACATTGTCATCTTATTATTTTTTAAGTATTCACTTGACAGTATCACTTTTTATATAAAGCAACAGTGAATTTTATAGAGATCTCCTTTTACCTTTTTCTTTTTTTAGGGCATGCTTGCAAAAGTGATACTGTCTAACAGTTCTTAGCTCAAGCTAACCCTCCTTCCTCCCTCCTTTGCACTTTTTTCTTACTGTGGTGAAGTATAACCTAAGTCTATAGGTTGGGATCTGATAGTTTTCTTTGAAAATTTCCTGAAAAGACAAAAAAGCCTAAGACTCAATAATGCAAAATTTAAATCTTCCAGGATGAAATTGCTAATCACAATAATGTGTTACTCTTGGGCTAATTTTAAATACTGAGGAAAAAGTCCTCAACCTGATCAAATACAGAGAGAATTGCTTCTTATAGATCATGAAAGACCCATCTTAGAATTCTTTTGAGGTTTGCAGTATTCAATTAATATGTAATTTGTTGGCTTGTTTCTAGTGATTCTGTCTTACTGTATGGAAACTCAGGTTGAACTTTAATGGTTTAGAAAAAGAAATTCTAATTTTTTTAATGTTATGGAATATACTGTTTTTTTCCCAGAAGAAGATTCAGAGCCATGTTTAATATGGCTGTTTGGCCCTATATAATGATATGTTGGCTTTTTCCTTTAAGTCTTAATACAGTGTGATCTCCTATTACATTACTGGAATGGCTTCACTTGAAGCCTCATGTGAAATCATTATTCAGGACTAAGATATATGAGAGGCTGGACAGAGAGCCACTGGCTTATTTAACTGAACAAATCTGTATTGATGTTAATCATAAACTATTTTTATATATTTTATATAATACATAGTCACATATTCAACAAATACAAATATTCTTGAAGGAAGGCTCTTTTGTTTTAATGACATAATTGCCTTCTTTGGTTCTTCTTTTTAAAAGTGATTTCATTTTTTTTCTCTCTTTAATCTTTAGGATTATTTTATTAAATGTCCCCTTGCTTTGTTTATGGCATATGAGTTAGTAGGAATTAAAACTGGATCTAAATGTCTGACTCAATTGTTTGAAAAAAAAATTGTCATGTTGCTCAAAAGCCATTGAGTTTCCTGAATCACTCCTAGATATTGTCCGTGTTTTATATCAAATCCAGATTTATGTTTAGTTTTATTTTAAGAATATCATTAGATAATGTTTATGTATGCATAAAATCTCCAAAGAAAGGCTTTTTTGAAGAAACTCCTTGCTAATTATTTTGAGTAAATCTTAATGATCTTGCTGAGATTTCCTCTGTCCATTAGCAGGTTTCTACAGTGTGTGCCTTACATGTAATGCACTTAGCATCTTTGTACGCATGTATAGGGAAGTAAATATGCTTCACCACAGTAATGTTTTCCATATTTGTTCTAATTTCTCACCATCCTCCTGCCCATGCTTTTCCGCAAGGCCACCTCTCCCCTAGTTTTACTCCACCTTTGCTTTGCATGGAAATAACTTGGCTTACATAAACTGTGCGTGTGTCCTGTGTGTGACTGTCTCTGATTTGGATTGCCATGCCTCACATTTTAACTCTGGACTCACATATGTGTTTGATTCCAAGTGTTTTTCTGTTGTTTTCCATTCCTTTCCTCTCTTTCCCTCCTTGGTCTGTATGTTCCATGTCTAAACAAGGAGGTTGCTCCAAGGAAAGGTTTGTGCCTGTCCACAGCACAAGACTGTATGTCCCATCGTTAGGTGTGGCTTTCCACTGGATGAAATGCCAGTTTTCAGCTGATTCACATATGTTTTCTGGCATCCTTTCATATTAGCAGAATGAAACATGCTGAATGCCAGAATTATGTATTTAAAAATGTGTGAACATCATTGGACATTATTCTGAGTTTGCTATTACTGGCTTTCTCCAGAGGAAATCAACTTTCTGCGATTTCTAGTGCTTTTTCCTTATTTTTTCCCCCATAGTTTTTTGGTTTTTTTCAACATTGATCTGTAACATTTGAACAATCTTGAGATAACTGTGTAATTTCACTGAGTTCTTAATTTGTTGTGGTTTGTGATGATTTTTGTGTGTGTCTCTTACTTGTGATAGCTTTGTCGTATGTGTGGATGTGCTACAAGTGAGAAAATTAAGCAAGTTATTTCCTGCTCATTTTTCCTTTTCAGTTTTTTTTTTTTCTGTTAGCCTTGCTTTGCTCTTGTGCCCTGAGGCCTTGTGGATCTACCATTCCCAGCCCATTCTGTTGCCCCTTCCACCACTGCAGAAAAGACACTGTGACCTTTCAGTCCTGATTACAGTTGCCAATATCTTTTTTGATTTCCATTTTACTTTCAATGTTTTTCATTCACGTCAAAGATGATGAGACAGAATCTACAGAAACATCTGTCCTGAAAAGTCACCTGGTTAATGAAGTTCCTGTCCTAGCAAGTCCGGACTTGCTCTCTGAAGTTTCTGAGATGAAACAAGACTTGATCAAAATGACCGCCATCTTGACCACAGATGGATCTGATAAGGCAGGTTCTCTGAAAGTGAAGGAGCTCGTGAAGGTTGCTGAGGAGGAGCCAGGAGAGCCCTTTGAGATCGTTGAAAGAGTTAAAGAGGACTTAGAGAAGGTGAATGAGATCCTAAGAAGTGGAACATGCACAAGGGATGAGGGCAGCCAGCAGCGCTCTCAGAAGGAAAGAGAAGTAGAGGAAGAGGAATGGGTTCTTGTCAGTGAAGAGGACATAGAAGAGGCTAAGCAGAAAGCATCTTTAGAAGACTCTGAATATCCATGTGTAGAAATCAGATTAGAGAAAGAGACCAAAGTCAATGCAGAGAAAGACTCAGCTGGACTCGTGAACTTCCTGACTGAGGACCTCAATGCCTATGTGTCTCCTCGTGAAGAGAAGGCCAGGGCACTCTGTGAGGCTCCACCTACTGATAGGAGCACTGGGAAGGAAGGGAAGGCTGCACCTCTAGAAGAGAAACTCAGTACTCAAAAGCAACACAAAACAAGCCCGGGGATAAAGAAACCAGTGCGGAAGAAACTGAAAGAAAAGCAGAAGCAAAAAGAGGAAGGTTTATCAGGGAGTGAAGATAAAATGGAATTTAAAAAAGGTAGTTCTGAAGAGTCATTAACTGAAGAACCAGGTCTGGCTCCTGCTCCTCTTCCCACTGCAAAGGCTACATCTCCTCTCATAGAAGAGACTCCTATTGGCTCCATAAAGGACAAAGTGAAGGCACTTCAGAAGCGAGTAGAAGATGAGCAGAAAGGCCGAAGCAAGTTGCCTGTCAGGGTCAAGGGCAAGGAAGACACGCCCAAAAAGGCTACTCCCAGGATGCATCCGGTGGTGTCTCCCTTGCTGAAGTCAGACAGGCATCCTCCAGTGTCACCATCCTCTAAAACAGAAAGACATTCTTCCCTTTCTTCCTCTCCAAAAACAGAAAGGCATACTCCAGTCTCACCATCAAGCAAAATGGAGAAACACTCACCTGTTTCACCCTCTGGGAAGTCTGAAAGACATTCACCTGTGTTGACAGCAAGTAAACCAGATAAACACTCACCTCTATCATCCTCCACCAAAACTGAAAGACATTCCCCAGTGTCATCTACAAAATCAGAAAGACACCTACCTGTTTCACCTTCAGGCAAAACTGACAAACGTCCACCCATTTCGCCTTCTGGGAGAACAGAAAAACATCCTCCAGTGTCACCTGGGAGGACAGAAAAGCGCCTGCCTGTTTCACCCTCTGGAAGAACAGAGAAGCATACACTAACAGGGAAAAATGACAAATTCCTGCCTGTGTCACCATCTGGGAAAACAGAGAGGCAACCATCTGTGTCTCCCACTTCCAAAACAGAAAGAATTGAGGAAACCATGTCTGTCCGGGAGTTGATGAAAGCTTTCCAATCAGGTCAGGACCCATCAAAACATAAAACTGGGCTCTTTGAGCACAAATCAGCAAAACACAAGCAGACACAAGAAAAAAGTAAAGCTCGGGTAGAAAAAGAAAAGGGGCAGATAGCAAGCCAGAGAGAAATGCAGAGAACAGAGAGTCAAACAATTAAACGAGGCCAGAGATTCATAACTGCAGGGCTCTCAGAATCAAGGAGAGGCATCCGTGCCCCCTCCATAGGGGTTAGGAAAGAAGAGGCAGTTGGAGAAATGGAGACAACTAGCCACAAAACCCCAGAGCCTGCCCATTCTGTGCATGAAGAAGAAACCCAGAGAGAGAGAGAAATCTCCAAGGAAAAGGTGGCTGATGAACAGGGAGACATGGACCTCCAGATCAGCCCAGACAGGAAAACTTCTACAGACTTCTCTGATGTCATTAAACAAGAGTTAGAGGACAATGACAAATACCAACAGTTCTGCTTGAGTGAAGAGACTGAGAAGGCACAGGTTCACCTAGACCAAGTCCTCACCAGCCCTTTCAATACAGCCTTCCCACTAGATTATATGAAGGATGAGTTCCTCCCTGCTCTGTCCCTCCAGAGCAGTGTGCTGGATGGCAGTTCTGAAAGTCTGAAGCAGGAAGGGATGGGAGGCTCACCATGTGGCAGCCTGATGGAGGGTACCCCACAAATTAGTTCAGAAGAAAGCTATAAGCATGAGGGCTTGGCAGAGACCCCTGAGACCAGCCCAGAAAGCCTTTCTTTCTCACCAAAGAAAAGTGAGGAGCAAATTGGGGAAATAAAGGAAACCACCAACTTAGAAACACCCCCAGAAATTCATTCAGAAAAAGAACATCCTACAACCAAAGATAGTATTGATGATTCTGAAGATCAAAGTGCTCCAGTCACTGAGGGTTCAGAGCCCTCTACCGAGGCTTTTCAGAAAGAGGTCAGCCCAGATTCTCCCAGAGACATATGCCCCAGACAAAAAGATGATGTCCCTGGCAGCTCTAGTATGCCATTAGCAGAAGAAACCCCTAGGACATTGGCTGAAGAACTTTCCTCTGACAGAGATCAGCTTACATTTGCTAGTGCAACTTATAGGACACAAACTATTAGTGGAACTCAAGAGTTCACAGCTACCCCAGATGAAGCACTCTCATCCCTGCCTAATACTTCTGTAAAGAAAGATGCAGAAACTGAATCCAAGCCCCATGGAGTCGTTAGAAGTCCACAAGGGTTAGAGCTTGCACTCCCTAGCCGAGATAGTGAGGTCCTCAGCCCCATGGCTGATGAGTCATTAGCAGTAAGCCACAAAGACTCTCTGGAAGCCAGCCCTGTGCTAGAAGATAACTCCTCACACAAAACTCCTGACTCTCTGGAACCAAGTCCCCTGAAAGAATCTCCTTGCCGGGACTCTCTTGAAAACAGCCCTGTTGAACCAAAGATGAAGGCAGGAATTCTTCCAAATCATTTTCCTCTTCCTTCCACTGTAGCCAAAACAGAACTCATCACAGAAGTGGCCTCTGTAAGGTCCCGACTACTTCGAGACCCTGATGGCAGTGCCGAGGATGATAGTCTTGAGCAGACATCATTGATGGAGAGCTCAGGGAAGAGTCCCCTTTCCCCTGACACTCCAAGTTCCGAGGAAGTCAGCTATGAGGTCACACCCAAAGCTACAGATGCATGTGCCCCCAAACCAGCTGTGATTCATGAGTGTGCAGAGGAGGATGACTCCGAAAATGGGGAGAAAAAGAGGTTTACACCTGAAGAAGAAATGTTCAAAATGGTAACCAAAATTAAAATGTTCGATGAACTTGAACAAGAAGCAAAACAGAAAAGGGACTACAAAAAAGAACCCAAGCAGGAGGAGTCTTCATCATCCTCTGACCCAGATGCTGACTGCTCAGCAGATGTGGATGAACTGAAACAAATGAAGAGTGTGGAGGGTGAACGTGATGCCCCTGTATTGGTGACTTCTGAGAGCAGAAAGGCTTCTTCCTCCTCGGAAAGTGAACCAGAATTGACTCAGCTGAAGAAAGGTGCTGACTCAGGCCTCTTACCAGAACCAGTTATTCGAGTGCAACCTCCTTCCCCACTCCTGTCCAGCATAGACTCCAATTCCAGCCCAGAAGAAGCACACTTTCAGCCTATAGTTTCCAAACAATACACCTTCAAAATGAGTGAAGATACTCAGGAAGGATTAGGTAAACCGGAAGGAGGAAAAGCCAGTGAATCTCATTCAGCTGAAGTCGGTCATCCTCTTTCTACTGATGAAGCAGATAGATCCTACAATGATCTAAACAAAGACACCAATGAGCTAAAAATCTGTAATGGTCATGGTTGTGAGGAAATAAAGGATGTTGGGGAAATAAAGGAAACCACCAACTTTGAAACACCCCCAGAAATTCATTCAGAAAAAGAACATCCTAGAACCTCAGGTCTCCAGAAGTCATCTGGTGACGATGTCAGTGAGCAACTCGTCAATCATGAAAAATCATTAGCTCCCCAAGACCCTCCTGAAGGTGATCCAGAAGAAGAGCTTGATGTTTCTAGAAGGGAATCTCCACGAGTAGGTTGCCTCACTGAAAGCCCTTCTTTGTCTGCTTTCCCTAATTGTGCAGTATCTGAAGAAAAGGAATTAGATAGTGATCCGTCTTCTATATCTTCCACTACAAAAATGGATGAAACCAATAATGTCCCAACTTTGCTGAGCTTACCAAAGGATGGTTGCACTCAAGACTCATGTATTATAAATCAAACAAATAAGTTGTCCATGGTCATCCCAGAGTCAGACCTAGGAGAGACTGATGAAATCTATGATCCTCATATCACTAGCCCATATGAAAATGTACCTACTCAACCTTTTTTCTCTAGTGAAGAAAGCAAAACCCAAATAGATGCTAGTCACACCATGGATTTTCCCTCTTCTGAAGTGCATGCTGTTACCATCACATCCTCTGTCACTGAGGTAGTGGTGACAAGCTCCTCTAGTAGAACTATTTCAAGCAAAGAATCTAATTTTGAGAGTGATAGCCTCCAAGTAAAATCCAAACCAGAAGAAATTGCAGTGTGGGGAATGCAGTCAGACAGCTCCTCCTCTTCTCCAAAGCCTACTATAGAAAATAAACCAGCAATCATTGGGGAGCAAATGAGCAAAGTCATCATCACAAAAACTGATGTGGATTCAGATACCTGGAGTGAAATTCGTGAAGATGATGAGGCCTTTGAAGCTCGGGTGAAAGAAGAAGAGCAGAAGATATTTGGCTTGATGGTAGATAGACAATCACAGGGTACCACCCCTGATACCACTCCTGCTAGGACCCCAACAGAAGAAGGGACCCCAACAAGTGAGCAAAATCCATTTCTCTTTCAGGAAGGAAAACTGTTTGAAATGACCCGAAGTGGTGCCATTGATATGACCAAAAGGTCCTATGCAGATGAAAGCTTTCACTTTTTCCAAATTGGTCAAGAATCCCAGGAGGAGACTTTCTCTGAAGACATGAAAGAAGGGATCACAGGGGCTGACCCACAGCTGGAGACAACAGCTGAGTTGCTGGCACCTTCAGACTCAAAAGAAATGGTGGGCGATGAAGCAGAACTACTTCCAGATGACCTGAATGAGGATGCAGAGGAAATACTCACTTCAGATTCTCATTCTGATGCTCAGATGGGAATTTCAGCTTCTCCTGAAACATCTGCACAAGAGGCTACTGCTACAGGGGCTGAGGACCTCCCCATGCTAATGGCTGACACACTTCTATTCAGTAGGAAACAGATACCTTGCTCTGACTCCCCTGAACCAGTAGTCCAAGTTCAGTTAGACTTTTCCACAGTCACCAGGTCTGTATATTCAGATCGGGATGAAGAGTCTCCTGATTCTTCCCCCGAGGAAGAGAAATCAGTGATTGAAATCCCCACTGCACCCATGGAGAATGTGCCTTCTACTGAAAGCAAGTCCAAAATCCTTACAAGGACTAGCCCCACATCATCCATAACCCATCCATGCATTGATGATGAGTGTGCATTTTCTGAAGATTTTCCTCCCGGTCTAGATGAGGAAGGGAAGGAGGATGATACAAAACCAAAGTCCAAAATCCCCATCAAAGCACCCATCCAAAGAGTTGAAGAGCAGCTGTCACTTCTAGACTCAACTCTCCATAAGACAGGGGCATCTCAGGGACAGAACATGACAAACAGAGCTCCAGAAAATAGAAGCAAATCTGAGTCAGATGCTGGTCCTTTGGACTTCAAGACCAAATGCCCAGGGAAAGCCAGAAGTTACATTGAAACCGAGGCAGAGAGCAGAGAGAGGGCAGAAGAGCTTGAGTCAGAATCAGGGGAAGGAGACACCAGACCAAAGATATTTGCATCCCGATTGCCAGTTAAGAGCAGAAGTGCTACATCTTCCTGCAAGGGGTCTGTGAGCCCCACAAAAGAAAGTAAGGAGCATTTCTTTGACCTTTATCGAAACTCCATAGAATTCTTTGAGGAAATCAGTGATGAGGCTTCTAAGCTAGTGGATAGACTTACACAGTCAGAAAGAGAACAGGAATTAGCTTCAGATGATGAAAGTAGTAGTGCCCTGGAAATTTCAGTAATTGAAAATCTGCCACCTGTTGAGACTGAGCACTCAGTTCCTGAGGACATCTTTGACACAAGGCCCATTTGGGATGAGTCTATTGAGACTCTGATTGAACGCATCCCTGATGAAAATGGCCATGACCATGCTGAAGGTATTTGCCAGCCACTGGGATTCCCTGTGCTCCGCATGTCATAAATTTGATATAGTTTTTTGTGTATGTCTGTTTTATTTGGTGATTTGTGCCTCATTTCCTTTAAGCTTTCTGTAGTGGTTAATGTGTTTGTGTAAGCCCTTTGTGTTTTGTGCTTTCTCTGTATACTCTTGTCTATGAAAACAATCTCAAGATTGAGTAATGAGAATGCTTATGGAAAACATAAACATAAACATACCCAGGCTTTCTTTAGCTGCTGCACGTAAGGCCATGCAAGCTTTGAGTTTTGTTGTTCTGAAGTCCCAGGCTCAGCCTCAATTTAAGCATTTTTTCCTCTTTTGCATCTGAATATATGGGGTTGTGTTTCATTTTATGGACTCGTTTCTTTTTTTTTTTTGCTTATCTCTGCACACTTGGAAATAATTTGTACTTGCAATTTTGTAATTATTAGGAAGCCATTTGCTCAAGAAGATTTCTCATATCCTGAAATTCCAATTGTTGTGGATCTGTTTTTGATTCAGAAAGGTTGGATTTCAGATTCCATTGGTAAACACTTTAAGCAAACAAACATAAGGTAAAAATATGCTTTTTATCTACATGATAGATGAATTGAGAATGTACTCAAAGTAGATGCCACAGACAACAAAAACTCAAATTTTGCACAATTTAAGTTGACTGTGAGGGAATGATGGCTCTTTTAATTGTAAAAAAGAAAACCATAGATGGCTTTGAGACATAGCCTCTGGTCTTCCATTATCTCTACAATGAAGACTATTAGTTTTAAATTTGGGTTAAAAAAACTTTATGATTCTATGTTCTAAAATACTGCTCATCAATCTAGAAAAGTAAAAAGTGAATGGAAAACTTCATGGTTTGTTAGAAGAATATACCATTTAGTAGTAACAAGCAAAATTATTCTTCAAAATACATACAATATAGGTATATTCATATAACCCACATCTATACTCTTTTTCTCTCTTCTAAGGTCATCAAAACCAAGGTACATTCTATTTTTGGACACACTAGAATAAATTCAAGATGGGTTATTCCACGATCAAGATCTCTTGTGAATTTCTGATGTGATTTCTTTCCCACATGACCTGGAAATGATCTGTACCTCACAGGCAGTAATAGGAGTTCCTAACGAATTACTTCATTCCTTCATCACATTTGTTATTATTCTAGTGTTTTATGAGCTTGATGCATATCTTTTAGTGGGAAGTATCCTCTCAGATAATTTAGAAATCCTAAAATAACTAGCACTCTGCGATGTATATATATTTGTGTCCAATAACTAGTCTTGATTAAAGAGATATGGAAGCAGATGGTTTTCATGAGTCACATTAGATTTATTCCTTATTCCACCCAAGAAATCAGACAAACACACAATAAAATATTATCTAAACTGTAATAGCTAATATGTACTACTATCAAATATGTGGACAAGTTACTCCATTCTTTGAGTGA
Source organism: Petromus typicus (assembly GCA_004026965.1). Classification (NCBI taxonomy): domain Eukaryota; kingdom Metazoa; phylum Chordata; class Mammalia; order Rodentia; family Petromuridae; genus Petromus; species Petromus typicus. Next base: position 45,917 of record PVIR01000107.1, on the reverse strand, counting down.
TCAGTACTATTGTACCTCTCCTGTCATTGACAACCGTTGGCCATTCTGTTTTTGACCTTTTGTAGATCCACAGGATGACCAGGAGAGGATCGAAGAAAGGCTGGCTTATATTGCTGACCACCTGGGCTTCAGCTGGACAGGTAAGACAAGATTGAACCAGTTTTTCAACCAAACCTACTTGAGTTAAATGATAAAGATGCATCTACCAAAGGTCATTGGCAATGAAAAAAAGATTTTTTTCCTTCCTGTTGTCTGAGGAAGACTACATAGAATTGTGAAAAGAATGAGAATCCATAAATTGGAAAATCCGGCCTCTGCATTAGCAACTGACTGAGCCCTAAGCAAGATCAGAGTGGGAAAAGGAGAAACAATCATCATCTCTAAAGTTTCAAACACCTTAGACTTAAAGATTTTAAGAATGTACCAACTATCATCCTCTCTTGACAGTTGTAGATATATAATTACAGGAGAGATTATTGTGTTACAGATCATCATTAGGCATAATTTTCATAACAAGTGAATTGAAATTTAATCAGGGCTGCTTCTTTTAAATTCTTTAAATCAGATTTCTTCATAAAATTTGTTCTGGGTGAAAGCTGAATGTCAAGGATGTTTAACTTTTTGAAAATTGAGAATGTTAAGGGTAGAAAGTATATATTAAATAATTTACAGAAAGAAAGTAAATTATAAAATCAATATGGATTATTTACAAATTATGACATGTGGATTTCATCTACTTGTACTTTACTGTATTACTATAAGATTATAGCCTGGATTTCTTAATTTCTTTCTTTTTAAGTCTGGGATTTAGTTTCTTTTTATATCACTGTGACTACTTTATTGAGACTTACAGTATAAATTTAATATTCATTCAATTTCTTAAAGATTTGAATAGGAATAAATATTACTTTTAAAGATAATTGATAATTTAAAATAAATGACTGGAAATAGAAAGCATAGTCATTTTTCTCAAATTTAATAATTTTAAAATAGTGATCAGACTTATTTATGTTGAAGACATACAGGAAGATATGTTATTAAAATATCCTTGAGTATATTAGTTATAAATTCAAACTTTGTAACAATACAGAATAGTATAAAATGAAAAGAATGTTTCTCACATACTTTTGGTGTTCTAGGCTCATATTTCAAAGCTGACATTTTCTCAAGTATGCAGAAAAATACATAATGCATGTATTTGTTTATGTATGTGCATGTATATATGCCTACAATTTAAAAGAAAACAAAAACTCATATTTCTTATAAATATCCTATCAGCAGAGATATATCTTTTGCATCTTTTAAATGGCTATTTAATTTTACTTTGAAGGTTAACTTCATCAATAGTCTTTGTAAATAGATTTTAGACTATTTCTTGTTAATGACAATGAAATATCTTTGTCTATTATTACGTTTATAAATACATCTATAGTATATATTCTTAGAACTTTTTTTTTTTCTGTTTTTCAGACAGGGTCTCGCTTTGTAGTTCAGGCTGGCCCTGAGCTCAGCCTCAAATTCACATCACAGCAATCCTCCTTGCCTCTGCCTCCTGAGTGCTGGGATTACAGGCGTGAGCCACCACACCCAGTACAGTGGTATGTGGTACTGGTTGCTGGTGGGTGTGAGTCTCCACGCCCAGTATTGTATGTGGTTACCGGGGATCGAACCTGGGGCCTTGCACTTGCAAGACAGGCACCGGAGCCACTAAGCTAAATCCCCAGCCCAGAAGTAGAACTATTGAGGCACCAATATTTTTAATTTTAAAAAGTATTGTCAAACCAGGCATGGTGGCACACTCCCGTAATCTCAGCACTTAGGAAGCTGAGGTGGGAGGATTGCAACAATTCTGAGGCCAGCCTGGGCTACATAATGAGTTCAAGGACAGCTTGAACTATAGAGTGAGACTGTGTCTCAAAAAAAAAAAAAAAAGATACTGTCCAATTAACAGAAGTTATCGTTTTTACATGCACACACATGCATACACATACGCACGTGCATGCATACACACTATAAAATATAAACATCCACACAGAGTGTTAATGGCAGAAGCTGAAACAAAACATTGCTTCTTCCATAGGTCAATATTTTCCAGAACTTCTTTTATTCCTGTGACATTTACCCTAATACAAAAATACACTTATAGCCAGTATTTATCCAAGTACCCAGGAATAGGATTTTGTAGTATTTAAAATATCACCTCAGGTGATACAAAGTGAGAAACAGTCTATTTCTTCTGTTTTCAGTCATTTATTTTCTACTATTTTGGTAAGTGTTTAAGCAAGTGCTTATGGTCTTCTCTGTGTTTTGGAATCAAGTGGACCTGAACTGTGCATATTTTATCATCACAGCTTCATATTTGCTATTTCTACTATAAAAACAATCAGTTCTCTACATAGTTTTAAGAGACAGGTATGATAATCAATCCTATACATAATATTAAGTAAAATAACCATAATTAGTATTAGAAAAATAAAGGCATGTGTGAATCACTTCTGATGTGTAGAAATCAAAGAACTCAAACATAGCAATACATGAACACTTCACTTATAAAATCACAAACAAGGTGTAAAGACTCAAACCTTGAAGGCAGTATGTTTACAAAGTAGTATTTTCTAGAGTTAGCAAGAGAACTGGACTTCACTGAGGAGCAAATTCATCAAATTCGAATCGAGAACCCCAACTCTCTTCAAGACCAGAGCCATGCACTATTGAAGTACTGGCTGGAAAGGGATGGGAAACATGCTACAGGTGAGTGTGGAACTCTGAGCAGAGGTGTTAAACTAAAGAGAGAAACTGTTGTCTTTTCAACAGTTCCATTCTTGCAAATTTGATAAGACAATAAACTAAAGAAATTCCATCCATCTGTTGGAAATACTACCATCATTGAAGGAGAACAAACTGCTGTCTTTTCAAAAATAAACATGAGCATAAAGTTTTGCCCTGTGAGCCTGTGAACAGTGTTAACCACTAGGAAATGATACCACCAGTGTTATTCCATTTAAAATTTTTCCATGTACTGATTAGTGGACACAAGTGTGATATCTTCTTTTTCCTTTTGCATTATTAGGAACTGAACATTTAGCTACATCTCACATCTTTTAATTTTTTATTTTTATTTTGAGACAAGGTCTTCCTAAGTTGTTAAGTTTCCCAGGTTGGGTTCAAATTTGTGATCCTTCTGCTTCTGCCTTCCAAATTGCTGGGATGCTGCATGCACCACCATACCCAGCTTTATCGTTGTTTTGTTGGTAGTGTCTTAACTTAATTTCTCTTTTTTTATTTTCAAATAACTTAAGTGGCAGGAAAATATCAAGTAGATTTTCAATGTATGTGATATTCCAACCACATGGAATATAATAAGAATTGAGATGACCTCAGCCTCTTCTTGTCCCTCAGCTTGTCTAAATTTCTCACTTCCTTTAGTGTTACCCTGAAGACCTACCTTGAGAACCTATACTTATCATTCTCTCTATATATGTTTTTTAGTGGCAATGTCGGATTTAGTATAAGGTCATAAAATTTAAATTCCAGATAATGAACATATACTTTCTTAGCATAAATATGTCCCATGCAATGTCTGGGATATGCTCACATAAAAAAGTGTTGGGTTTTTTTTTTTTTCTAAAATTCAGATTTGACTGGTTGCCCTATACATTATCAGACACCTCTACTTGTAGGTTTTGTACCTACTCTGTAGCCTCTTTTTATGCATATCTGTCTGTGTTTTGGTTTCTTCTTATAAATACCTTTAGTAAGGCTTTGGCTCCTTCTTATATGGATACCACAAATTTAGATTGGGAGCTGAATGAAAGATTTTGTAAAAGAACAATTCTCAGCTATAACCAATGCTCCATTTCTAACACATCAGATACCAGTCTCATCGAGTGTCTTACCAAGATCAACCGAATGGACATTGTTCACCTCATGGAGACCAGCACAGAGCCACTCCAGGAGCGCATCAGCCACAGCTATGCAGAGATTGAGCAGACCATTGCACTGGACCATAGTGAAGGTCAAAGTCTGTGTGTGTGTGTGTGTGTCTGTGTTGTTTATGATGCTTATAATGTTTATTCTTAGTCATTGACTTCTACACTCACAACTAAGAATATACATTACCAATCACTACACTACTTTTAAGCACTGCTTCAAAAGTATAATGCTTAATTATACTTTTTATTTCTCCACCAATAATTCATCATACCTGTGTTTTTTAGCCAGTGGTCCCTACTACTTTTTCAGTATTAAAGGTTTTTTTGCCATATATTATCAGTGCACGATCACTCTCTCTGTGTTATCTCTATTCCTTCTATTCTTCTTTCAGACTTCCTGTATTTCTCTTCTTATTCATTCCCAGCTACAATTGTACTTCACATATCTTATAATCACAAGCAAATGCCCATATCCTTCTACCACAGAGTCTACCAAGAGGAGTATATCTCAGGGCCTAAGCTATAGTTTCCCTCCTGCTTTTTATAGTGCTAATGCACTATAGTGCATTAAATGCCCTTGCTTTGTTAAAACCATCATTTCTTTTGTCCTGGATTTTATCCTCTTTCATCCAATCAAGGACTTTACTCCTAAAAATATCCACTGAGGTATCCTACAACTAGACCAGACCTAATAGCACTAAAACATGCTTTAGTAGGTTGCGTCTTTTAAATAGATATAGTAAAATAACTCTTATTTTCTTTCATTCTCTATGGCCCCAAGATTCTGCTCTGCTTCTCCATCCATTTTATAGAAAACATCTTCAGAAGAGTAGTTTGAGTTTGCTGTCTGACATGCTGCCTTCTGTTTGTTCCAGATCATGCTCTTTATATCCACTCCAGTCCATCCTGTACAATCCACCAACTACTTCCTGTTAGCAAATCTAAGGGGCAACTTTCACTGTTCAAATTACTTCACTCCTCAGTAACACTTGAAGAAATAATCCTTTATTCTTAAACATTTTCTTTCTTTATTCCACAAACCTTATCATTTCCTTTCCTTTCTACTTTACTGGCTATGCTTCTAAATCTCCCTGGCCTTTTATCACAGATCTAAGTGGTGATGTACATCAGCATGCAGCCTAAGTAATACAGCTCATTCCTACTTTCCTCCTCTGTTCCTCCTTCTCTCTAGGCTCAGATGCTGCACATTTGCTTACTATTCCCTGCACACCTCAAGCACTCTGCTGGTGCAGGGTCCTGGTGCCTTCTGTCCCTTCTGCTATGGAGTTTTCTTCCCTTTTATCCAGTGAATATTTTCCTCCCAGTTTCTTTAGGTTGCTGCTCAGATATCACCTTTTATGAGAAATATTTCTGGTCAGTCTATCTGAAACACTAGCTTGGTTGTCTTTTCTCCCAACAATTATAAACATATATCTACAGAAATAGAATTCAGTAAATAGAGAAGTTTTTGTACCTTGTTCATCGCTATGTACTCACCATCTAAAGAGCACCTACCACATAGTTTGTGCTTAATATGTATCTTTTAAGTAAATAAATAAATAGATGAATGTTATTCATTCCTCTACTAAAAATCTTTCAGTGACTCCTCAATCCTGGATATAATGAGGTTCTTTAGCCTGGCATATGAGACTGTATATAAAAAGATGACTGACCTCAAGGTTTTGTGTTGTGGATTGAATAAATTAGTAAGAATTAATAATAAATACCTAGAAAATTCTGGATAGTCACTCCATGTTTTGTAATACTGACTCTCCCTGCATGTAATATCATGGCCATTATAGTAGGTACCTAGTTGTGTCCTTTTCAGTTTCTTTCCAAATTTCCCAATGCTGAGGATGGTGTCCCCTCTCTACTCCCCGGTACTTGTGACTCTATCACCCTGAAGACGGGCACAGTATCTTTATCTTTCTAATCTATTGGCCCATCTTAGAATATGGCCCAGGATAGCTACTCACTGAACACACATTTAATATAGGCGAGCTTCCATTCCAAGTTCAACTGAAATTGCTCTCATTCCACAGGGTTCTCAGTGCTTCAAGAGGAGCTCTGCACTGCACAGCACAAGCAGAGAGAGGAGCAAGCTGTTTCCAGAGAGGATAAGGCTGGCAGTCATCCTCCCATTGTCTCTGAGGAAGACATTTCCATAGGTTGCTCCACCTTCCAGGAGTGTGTCCCCAAAACTGAATGGGATAGCTCAGCAGTGACACTTTCTCCTCAGATGCACCAGGAGCAAGTTCCACGAGATTTCTCAGGGAAAACACAGGACCTGCCTGATGATCATCAGGAATACTTGTGAGTTACAAATATGGTTCCCAGGAAACAGTACATGTGGCCAGAGGGGCAGGGTTACACCAGCAAAGCCAGTTTTAAATAACCTAAAAATGACCTCATCTGTAGCAAATGACAGAGCTACAGTGAAAAAGAATCCTGATGCATTTAATACACTTAAGATATGTAATAGGGGACAGTGTCATGTGGCCCAGGCCAGTAATTATCAGTTTTGTGAACATGGGCAGTCTTTAGTTGTTTTGAGTTTCTAATTCCTCATCTATAATTATGGTAATTATATACACTCTTTACTTACTACATACGGTAAAGGTCGAAATATGCTTTCAAAAACATCATTTGACTATAAAATTTACCATAGAAAACACATTTATAGGATTTCTGTACCTCCTTTACTCAGTATGTCTTCAAATTCTCATTTCATTGGAAAAGCTTTAAATACTCATCATCCTCTGGTTGGTTTGGAGTAGAAATAGTGATGTAAATGTGGTGGCCTAGTGTATTCCAACAAAGCTACCAGCTTGCCTACTAAAATATAAACTCAACAAATTTACTCCTGCTGAATAAAAGGGAATTAAAGTAAAGTGGAATGAGGTTAGAATGGAATTAAAGAGGCATTTTCTAAATAGCTTCTGGCTGAAAGAAGCTATAAAACACAATCTAGGTCAGAATTTAAGCTTTGGTCTTTGTGGATGCAAAGAAGAATTGATTCTGTTACATTAATTGTCTAGAAGTAAAAGAGATCACGAAAAAGGCAAGAGTATCTCTGACTTTGAAATTCTGTGGATAGTATGTCATGAGATTGCATCTCAGTGTCTCCTCTGTCATCAAATGAGCTTTGTTCTGTGGTTGCTGGAACCTGAGAATAGGCTGAAATGGGTGCTGGAAGGATCTCTTCTCCTGAGCCATCCTCCCTATATCTACCTATGAGTTTTAGGGAAACCATAGAGAGCAAGAGAATGAGGGAATAAAAAGGAAAAGATGGGAGGAAAAGGCCCTGTAGGTGTTTAATATCAATGGTATGGCAGAAAAAAATTACAATAAGTACAAAAAGGTAACAGAGAAGATAAAGAATTTCCTCATTTAGAAATTGAGATTATGAAAGTTGCACTGGAATAACTCTAAACTCTATCAGTAAAAAATTTCAGTGTAACAGATCTCTTTATTAAGTAATTATTTTCTAGATGAATTGTAAAAATCTCTTTATACTTACAGTTATGGTAACTACATTACTGTATAAATATATTTAATTCTGCCAAATTTTAATTTGTGCTTTAAAAGCATAATCTATAAATCTTGTTATGTAAAACAACAAATCCACAATATATTAGCTAGAGCTATTAAAGAAAACATGGAATAGCTCACATGCTGTGTAGAGATTTAGAAACTAGTATTTTAGGATAATTTTAGGATAACTTGACATTACTATTAATACAATGCCATACCAGCGAGCTATAGCTCTATACCAAACATCACAGTGTTTTTTTTCTGATCCATTTTGTGTCTAAATTTGAACTATGACTATAATAAACTATGAAGATGAACTCTTATCTTCCCTTTCAATTTCTTGCTAGAACAGGAGAAATGCAGATGTCCATGAAATATAATTTGTCTTTTTTTCAGTGTGACAACCCCACATACAGAAAAGACAGAGACTCAGAAGCCCACAGCAGCACCAGGCTCTTCTTGCAAGATCCCCGAGGAGATCAGGATCCCTCCTGAGAAGGAGAGTCTGGACCTCCAGGCCCCAGTATCTAGGGAGCAGGGAGGCTCCCCCACTGTGCAGGAACCTGAAGAGCCCCCTGAGCCTGGAGAGGAGAGCTTCTCACAGAAAACCAGCCTGGTGATCGTGGAGGACCAGCCACACACCTTTGGGAAACTAGATGGGGAAGCAGCTTTTGAAAAGGTGAGGTTTTCCTACCTACATGTAACAAATCTACAAACCTCTCTTTAGTTTCCATTTCTCTGCCTTTATTTTTTTTCCTTTTAAAACAAGAATTTCTCAGATTAGTGAACCTGAACTGTGAAAAATCCTTAATCCTTTCAAAATCAGAAAGCTAATGAATTGAGAAAGAATGGGATACAGTCTTGATTCTAGCTATTGAACCAGGAGCCCTACTTTTATCACTGGGAATTGTTTTGCTAAGAAAAATGTAAAGGTGGTGGTAAAAAAATAATCTTTGTAAATTGAGGCACCAAGGCTAATGATAGGGATGAGCAGACTCAAGTAAGTAAATCTGCCATCAGAGTCTTAGGGTATGGTGTGGTAAAATTATACAGTTAATTTTTGAATTTTAAAATATTTATTACAGTAAAGAATTCATTGTATTCATCTCCTTCAAAAATATTCCCCTGACTTTGACATACCCCATTGTTCTTGTCACTTGCTGAAGTAATTCTGGAAGTGCTCTTTTATGAAAATCTTTCCAAGGTGAATGTCATTGTTCAGTACTGTTCAATAGAAAAGCAGCCTTGCCAAAACAAACAAACAAAAGATAACCATGTGTTCTGATCCACTTTATTAACTCTGGCAGTATGTGACTGTGACTCTTTTCCAAAGTTAAAATGAATACAAGAAAGGTCAACATTCTGAATCAATTCCGGACAATGAGGCAGCCAGAGTAATGTAACTAAGAATACTCATGAAAGACTACTTCCAGAACTGCTTCAGAAAATGGCAAGAACATTGGGATAAGAGTATTCAAAGTGCGGGAGAGGACTTAAAGGCAACAATGTGACTTTTTCTATAATATATAAGTTTAAATTTAAAATCATCCATATTTTTCACTTCTACTTCTTTGACCTTCAAGCTGTCTGGTGAGGAACTCACAAACTACTGGAGAGGGTTCACCTTCCAACAAACTTTTCTCCATGGAGGAAGGATAATTTCCAAATTAGATTTCCTTAGATATATTTTAGCAATAAGTTAAAGGGAACATTATGCTTAATCTTATTGCTCTTTTGAATTGATAAAATACTCAACAGTGACATGAGACTGCATTACAGCTTATCATTGAGAGAATTTTAAAGGTGTGAAGAGAGGTTGTACCATTTTAAGAAATGTATTTAATCAACAGTTGGTCCTTGTAGTTCACATACCTCAAGAGTAATTGGAGAGCTTGATCTTTCTTCAAAACTCAAAAATCAGAGTTAAAGAATTAGAGGGTCCTTTAAATGACGCTCATATACAAAGGATCGGTGAAATCTGTTAGAATTAGACTTACTATAAATTAAAGCAGGCATTATTTTCTTTTTTGAAAAGCAGAGTTCAAAAGCATTTTCTATTTAAAAGTTAACTGATCTTGGCAGTTACCTTAAAGAATGAATTCACCCCACAAATGAATTTTTATGACATTTATCTTTTCATAGAATTATTCATCTCAAGATCTTGGCTTAAATAAATAGTGGTAAAATGATTCATATTTGCTATCTGGCCTAAAAGTTGCCAAATGTAACCCAAGAATCTATAGGCTAAGTAAAATATAGTATTGAAATAATTATCTGGATAATTCATATATTTAATCTGTTCTTTGCATATAAATAAGTTTTGAAAAGTGATCCTACATACTACACATTTAATATAGGTTTGTTCTACTTATTCTTGATGAACTTCCAGAAATCCCTCATAAGCTCTTTATTTTGACCTTTAACTTGTGACCTTAACTTAGACATATAATTTCAATTACTTTTTTTACTGACTCTATTTATATGCAGTAGTTTCTTGATTTAAAGCATAATTTGGTTTCAATTTAGATTTTTTTTAACAGAGAAGAATGTATATTGATATATAACTTGGGTATTTAAAAATATTTTAAGGAAATTGACTTGTCTATCACTCTATCAGGATAAGGGGATACTGTGTATATGACACCTGAGACAGATTTTAACCTAAAATTGTGTTTCAAGCCTCATCTCTGGATTTGGCTAAACCTATTAAATCTGCTGGTTTTCATATCTCAACCTCTGTTCAAAATGAGGCTAATATTATTCATAGCCTGTCTTTTGTTAATGCTAGGGAGATGGACCACTGACCATGCAATAGCTACAGGAAATTCTGTGATAGGCATGAGATGCTCCTATGTAGGTGCATTAAAATCTCAAGCCTAAAAATAATGCTCATAGCTCACAGCTGCACATTGTGCTGTATTCACGTTCAGTTATTTATTAGGAGTTTGAGTACTACAAACTGTATGAACAACACATTTCTTTGAACAGATTTTGATAGATTTGTTCTCTGAGATCTTTTAGAATTCTTTTTCATTCACTGAACCAAACAACTGAATTCTTTTTGAAGTTTCAGATCACCACACTCTAGTTTTCACCCCCACTGATTTTTTCCTTAAAACCTATATGAATAGAACTTTAAGAACATAATGTGTACTAAAGCTAGAAGTACTAGGAAAGCTGTTCCTTAGCATATTAAACAGAACTGTGCTTCCATCCTTCCTCAGGAGCTAACACAGGAATTAGGGGAGCTGGAGGTCAGCTCTGATGAGGAGGCGATGGTAACTACTAGGGTTGTTCGCCGGCGAGTGATCATCCAGGTACTAGCTACTGAATTACTGCACGCCAGGGACATGTCTGTCCTTGCACCTGTAGAGAGTGATTGACCTGGGCCAATAAGGATTTGGCATGCTCCTAAGACAGTGCATGGCCACTAGAAGGCAGATTTCTTAACTTTCCTCTTTTGTTCATAAAGAAATTCAGTGGTAATGGTGGCTGCAGCCTACAACCAAGACAGTTGCAACAAGGGAGAACAAAATTGGCTTCAGCAATCCCACCTATTTCAGCTTTGCTTATCCATTTTTCTTGTTTGTTGGTTTGTTTTAAGTTTTACCTAACTTTGATCACCCTCTTCTAAGCATGTTATCACCCACCTGTTTCCTTTAAACTATTTAACAGGATTTTGCATCTCAACAGTCCTTATCCATATCATCTTTGTTTTTTCTAACATTCCTCACACTTGGAAATACTTCTTACAGCTGGTGCCAAGTACTGATATGACCCTTTATCCCAACTATTTAGGGAGATGACATGCCTGAGATACCCCCTGAAAGTGTCACTGAGGAAGAATATATTGATGAGCATGGACACACCGTAGTAAAGAAGGTACTGTCTAATGTCTTCTTTCATGGATGCTTTCAAACTTCCTGTTGAAAATAGATCAGTATCGTAGTATTGTGACTCAACAACCAGATACATAACTATGTTTTAGGTTACTAGAAAAATCATTAGGCGCTACGTGTCCTCTGATGGTACAGAGAAAGAAGAGATCACAATGCAAGGGGCACCACAGGAGCCTGTGAACATCAAGGATGGAGACAGTTATTCTAAAGTGATAAAGCGTGTTGTATTGAAAAGTGACACCGAACACTCAGAGGTGAGACGGCCTGATCTCCAAGTCTTATTTGAGAGAGAGCAAAAGAAAACTTAGCAAGTTTGGAAGAGATTGTCTGTTCACATGGTCCTTGCAGTCTGCATATAGTTACCCATTTGTTTATTTTTCATAATTTTGTGTAGTTGGAAAACAGTTTGGAAATTTCATAACGATTATTCTCATTTTTTGTTCATTCTCATTTCTGTTTTCTGTTTAATTCATGATGGGCCATTGCAAATATCCAAAAGTCAAATTTTTAAAGAGTAAAAATCTCCCTTTTGGATGTGTATAGGTTAGGAAAAAATTTGGGTGCTTATGCCTGGTTAGCACATCAGCCTTCTGAAATCATTAGAGAAATATTTGATATTTAAACTTCTGCCTTTGGTGGGCTACTAAAGTCATATCCAGAAACTCTTTGATTTATAGTTTTATTTCCCATTTTCAAAGACAGGATATCCTCTAGAAGTCTACTTTCCAATTTTTCATAGCTTTCTGAATTCCTCCTTTAGGGTTAACTACACGTTCATACTGCAAATAAAATCATTTACACATGGGAAAAGAGATCAGTCACAGATTATCCTGTCTACACTGCACTAAACTTAAAAAACTGATAGATTTTTATTTAAGTAACTAATTGATTGGTTAAGTGCTATAAAGATACATGCATTAAATAGATAATACAAATTGATTATATTTATTTTATTGTAACTTTGCTTCACTTCTCCAAAACGTTTTTTCACAAGTCCATTAGATAATATTGTAATTTCTTTGGGTTTTTTTTGGATAAGGAAGTTCATTATTTGTTATGTTTTGGCAATCAGAAACTACATTGCGTGTCCTTCATCCATTAGGTAACTTTGTCTGAACCCAGCATTCTGTCCAGAACCTCACAATTTCAGGCTGAACCAGTAGAAGGCCGTAGAGTCAGCAAAGTTATTAAAACTACTATGGTCTGTGGAGAGAGGATGGAGAAACATCTGGGGGATTCTAGTTTAGCCACTGACCTTCCTTCAGCCAAAGATGACTTTGAAGAGGTATACAAGTATCATTTTGTCTTTTTTGCTTTTTGACTTATATTTTATGTTTGGTTTTGAGTTTGAAAATTGTTTGTCACTATGTCATTTCATACAGGATTTCACAGAAATACACATATTAATTCAGGAGTACAGATTTCCTATTTAACTTATACAGTGAAGCAATGTCTCCTCATCCTATGGTGTTCTTTCATGGTATCCTGAATAGCCACATCATCAGGATTTACCTCTGCTGAATTAACATCAGAATCTCTTGAGTCAGCATAGGATCCCACCTTTTATTTTAAAGTCCCAGAAGTATTATGTACCCTACTAATATGGTAAAAAATAAAGATGACTAAAATTATCCTGCCTAGCTGATTCTCTCAATATTGCCATGGTAGTTACAGACTTATGAGTTTTATCTTCTTGTGTAATTTTAAATGATTCTTAGTTATTGAGTACTGGTTACTATCAATTAAAAACTTGGTTCATATGGTTCCAAAATCCAGCAATTCTAAAAACCAAAACAACTTTTCTGGGTTAGTAGCAAGCTAATTTGGCTTGACATGAACTGGTATGAAACTTGACATATAATTTTATGTGAACTGACAATGAAGTCTTGTCTTACTTAGTGTGAAATTACATATGTTTTTGTCATTTGATATGAATTGAGTTTGGTTACAAGGTACAGTCTCCACCTTCTCTGGGATATTACATTATCTACTGTATTTCTAAAATCTAAACTCTGAATCATATCTGCAATCTGGTCCCAAGAACCAGATGAAGGGGAAAAAGGCATGTGTAAACACCAGCAAAATATTTTTTGTTATTGAAACATTTCATAGTTAAATACTATAGGTTTATCCTTTACTAGACTCACAACATATATTGAGATTTTATATGAAGTTACTTGGCTATTAAAAACAAATCTTACTTAAACACTTTTAGTCCTTCTATTTTAACAGCCAGTAACATTGGATGCTTAGGAAAATTGCACACTGAACCTGACTTGTTTTTTCTCCCAATCAACATAATTACCATTACAGAGTCGAGTCAGAAGGAGTACACTGCAGTGGATATTAAAAGTCAGTTGATATGGATATCAGTTAGCAGTTTTATAAAGTAGTATTACAAATCTCCTTTGCAAATTGGAAGTTTTAAGGAACTTGGTTAATAAGAATACCTACATCTGCTGTGGAGATTTCTTTTTATTTATCCCTTCACAGATATCTTTGCAGATTGGCTCTGAATTAGCAAAGAAAAAGATTGCTTTGAAGTCTAGTTTGTGATCAGTGTTGTCTTTTCCTTTTTCTTCCCTCAGGCTTTGAGTTACACAGGTAGCCACATGAAAGTCTACCTTCCCAGTTTAGTAGAGAAAGAAATCCTGAAAGAGGATGGATCTATAATCAAAAGGTTTGGGTTAGCATGGGGTAATGCGTTATCAACTAACACCATAAAATTTTCCCATTCTACGAAAAGAAAGATAGAGTCATGACATATGTTGTAAAACTCCTCAGAAATGACTGACTCTCCTGCATCATAAGGCTTTGATCCTGTGGTATCTTTGTTGGTGTGTCACACTTGCAGTATTCTGACAAAGCTCGAAAAGAAGTGCTATGGTACTGACTGAGTTGACAGTCAAATAATTGGGCTTTCTCACTAGCTAGGGACCTGCTGTCTTGTCAGACTGAAAGAGCAGAGAAACGGACATCTAATCCATAGCTTATGAATTAACTTTGCGACCAGCTACATTCAGCTCCCTTTTAGCAAATCTTCCCTTTGCATGATATATGCTTTTTGTTTTTCACAAGCTGTTTCATGACTTTGCATGTGAGTGGCAGGTCACATCAGAATGGTTTTGATGCACAGGGTCCTGAATAGAATAGGGATTATGAAGCCAGGGGCTTTAGAAAATAAGAAAGCATTTGAAACAGCAGGCAACTCCTTTTCCCTATACAGAAGGGGGCAGGCAGGGATGTGCTTTGAGCTGCACCTGCCTCTGTCATGGGCTTGAGGCACCAATATGGAACCCAAGATCTGCTTCCCTCTGGTACCCTAGCAATACTGTAAGAATTGGCACTAATGAAATGTTCTCAGCTTCTCAGTTGAAGACACATTGGGAATACAAGTTACTATTGTGCTTTTCATGTCATTGAAGAGAAAGACTGTCATTAATGAACTCTCCAAAATACAGTAAGCCTATGAAATATGATAATTAGAACAGCAAAATTAAAGGTTCTGTCACATTTAAACCTTCAATCAAATGTGAAAACAGCAGCAGTTATGAATTTAAAAGGGTATAATTGCTATCTTGGAACTTTAAAAAATGAGACATAAACTGAGAATAAATGCCTTTTTATATTTGAACTTTTAAGCCTTGCTTCTAGTTATTCAGGTGAAACTGCACAGCCCCTGCATGCCCTAACATCACAGGATCAATTGGATTAGAATCAATTTGAAGATCAGATAATATGAAGTTTTTTGTTACAGCTGTTGAATTTGAAGCCCGGAACACAGACAGTTTCAATGTCAATAGCTAGGCTGTTATGGAACTCTGTGATGTGCCACACTCAAATCTGTACATCCTCAAAGGCATTTTTCATTTACATGTTCATATTCATAAGCATTCATCTGCATAAAGGGGTGATCAAAACATATGGTGAATATTTAAATTTTAAAGTTATCACAGGAAAAGACACATCGGCATTATTTCCTGTCTTGCTTCAAAGATATTTATCCCATAATTCATACCATTTTCTGAAACAGTTCTGGAAGTTCTCTCTCGTACATGTCATTATGAAGTGCAATCAAAATTACTGTAAATACTATTGCCAAGTGCAATCCAACAGAAGAATAAGGTTGTGAAAACATAATAGAGTATGCTCACTTATTTACTATATCTAACATTGTACAAATTCTTGCTCTTTTTTGAAATCAAAATGATCATCAGAGAGAACTATACAGAATTAAGTCGAGATATCAAGGTAGCCATGACAGAGTAACTAAAAAAAAAAAAAAAAAAAAAAAAAAAAAAAAAAAAAAAAAAAAAAAAAAAAAAAAAAAAAAAAAAAAAAAAAAAAAAAAAAAAAAAAACTCATAAAAAAGGACCTCCTGAATTGCTTCAGAAAGTAGCAAGATGGATGGACCATGTTCAGAGAGACAGGCAGTTTCTTCAGGGAGATCAATAGCAGCCTATGTTCCACTGTAACACAGTTTTAAAATTTAAATTCATATCATACTTTTAAATCACACCATGCAAACCTGAAGAAAAAAATAGGAAATACTCTATGATGGAGTTCCCTTTCCTGATACCAGTTCTATACAGGGTCTTTTAACTCTCGGTAGAAATAGTCAGATATCTGCCTTGTTAGGAGAAAAAGTAATAGGTGTTACATAGGTAGAAAAATGTAGCCTGATTTCCACCACTGAAATTATATTTGATCACTTCATTGAGAGAAACAAATTTAATTTGCTGAAGTAATTCATATTATATCAAATAAGAGTGTGAGAACAAGAGAAGGGAGAAGGAACTAGAACTGGGGGTCATTTTTTTAAAATTCAGGATGATCCTAATGAATGCTTAGAGGTGATGGGAGGTGGATAGAACGTCTAGCTTCTGGACATGAAGAATCCGTAAGGAAAGTTCTGGGCCAATCTCCAGGCACTAGTTCTGTCCTACAACAGTTTCAGGTAGGATGCAGGGCACTGTACTTAGGGAGTCAGGCTCTGGAATCTTGGCACCACTGCATGCTAACACTGCTCTTTTGTTTATTGGAGTGATATTGTTTAAATTCTCATAAGACTGAGTGTTCTTATTTTTTTAAATAATTGTGCCTAGTATATACAACACATTCATCAAGTGTTTATGGAGTGAGTAATCATATTTACATGTATAGAGTGAGAAGAACCAAGATTAAACAAACTAGGATATGATTATTTACAAGTAGGGATCCAGGAAATCAGTAGTATGAAATATAGTAGTTAGTGAGAGCATCTTGCCAGGCATGGTGGTGCGTATCTTTAATCTTAGCACTCAGAAGGCTGGGGCAGGAGGATCACCATCCAAAGCCAGGCTGGACTGTATACTGAGTTCAAATCCAGCCTGAGTGCTGTCTAAAAATAAAAAGTTGAAATAATCAATAAAGTTATAGCATCTTTTTTTCAGGGGACCACCAGTCTGATGAGGGAGACAAGCAAACAACAGGCTGTTAAAAAGGCAGCACAGTGCCCAGAATGAGCAAAGGATGGAATACAAAGGATGCATCTGTCACTCAAGGGTTTTCTTCTGTCTCTTCTTTCCCCTCAAACCCAGATATAACTTTGGGATCCTCTTGGTCGTTGTCCTTTTCCTGTATATTGTGGAATAATATTTCACTTTGTGAAGATGGTGTTTCCTGGAGAAGTTTCTCAGAATATCATTCTGGGAAGTTTGGGTTAGGATGTGACTCTATGGATTAAATGAGCAGCTAATGTGGCTTTAAGTACATTCAATTAAAAATTACTTATCTTCACTATTGAAAGGGGCTCATGGAATCACTTCCAGGGTAAATCAGAGTCTTTGAGATCAATAATATTAAATCAAAACATAGATGGTTATATGTGTTCTTTTTGAGAGAAAAATATCAAAGTATGGTTTCACTTATTTGAAATATTTCTTAAAGTTTTTAAAAATACACCTTGTTCTAGCATACACTTTTTTGAGGGGAAGTACTAGAGACTGAACCCAGGGCCTTTGCACTGAGCTATATCCTCAGGCCTTTTTATTTTGAGACAGTCTTACTAATTTACTACATTGCCCAGGCTGGACTCAGACTTGCAATTCTCCTGCCTTAGCCTTCCAGAGTGCTGGCAATAAAAGCATATGCCACTACACTCAGCTCCAAAATACACTCAAAGTTTCATGAAGCATTTCAGTCAAGGTGGTCATAAGAAATAAATGAAGAGATCCCTGCAGGTATTATAATGTTAGCTTAGTGTTAGAACTAAGATAGGATGGACTTTAATGCCACAATTAACCTCATCCCTAGAAGCTGCCTTTTAGCAGTCAAGAAAGCATAATTCTCTCCTGTCCACTCTTCTTCAGGACAACAATGAGTAAAGCCAAGACACAGAAGAGGACTGTGGTGAAGGACCGGTATGGGAAACATGTTGATCTGGAGCACCTGGAGGATGTACCAGAAGCACTAGGCCAGGATGACATCCAGCATCACCTCCAGCAACTCCTTCAGCATTTCCACCAGGAGGACTTGAAACAAGAGGCTACATGAGGGGCTGCCCCATTCCCATGCCAGAAACTGCATTCACTCAATATGCAACTTCCCATTTCTTTAGAGGAGTGATTTTACTGGCCCAATTAATGGGATACCTTGACATTTGCACTGTTAGCAAATATACAGCGTTCTGCTTTAGTTTTTCTCCCATTCTCTCTAATGATAAACTAATTTGTGACCAAAGATAGCATCCCTTCATTGCGGATGCTGTATCCACTCCTCGGTGTGTCTGTGGGAAACTGGGAACTGGCCACCTCCATTGTTCTTTGCTTCTGCTCATGCTCCATGGAAACCTATTGATTGGAAGAACTTCATTTGCAGACCTCTATCAGTGACAACCCAGAGGATTCCTTCCTCAGGATACCTGTGTACAATGTATATAGCTGAAATGCTCAGATGAACAATATATTAAAATCAAAACCACTGCCTACCATAACTACACTGGGCATCATGGAAAAAAAGGCCTCTAGAAATTGCTGAACAATGTTTAATAAAGATATTGCTAACACAATCGAATGATTAAACAACACAGTTCTACTGTGAAAGAAGCACTGCAGAACTACCATGTCCTTAGAAACTCCATAGTAGCCATTGCTCCTAAATGAAGAAGAGTCAATAATCTTGAAGAACTGTCCTCACTACAAAGCTACTGCTGGTGCTGGCCAGCCATCATTTATGACTCTCTCTGGGGAAAGGGGGAAAGGGAGCAGAAAGAAAAGAGATTGAGACAATAAGGTATTCAATTGCAAGAAGCTACTTCCTGTGGCATTCTAGCGTCTTCAGGTCTTTTAGATTTTGGACATATTGGCAGGGTATTTTAAAAGTTATAACTACTATAGTTTTTCAGTTTCCCTTGCTGCTTTAGCAAACCATGCTGTCTTACTGGTGGTACTTTTCCCGGCCACTACACTGTAGATAAATTCATCAGAAACAAGATTTACCTACCACCAAAAAAAAAAAAAAAAAAAAAAAAAGTTAAATTCCTTCACCTTATTAGAGTGATTTCTTTTTATTTTTCACCCCCAGCTTTATATCTTCTCTGATACCTGCATGTGGACTTTAAAAAGCAAAATCACAGTACAAACTCCTCTCCTCATCACAGCAATGGTTTTCATTCTTTTTGCCCTGAGTGAAAACTTTTGACTTTCCAGCTAGATCTGTTTTTCACCTTGCAGAGAAGATTGAGCAATCCTTTTGAAAGTTTGGGTTTCGATATAATTTCTAGTTTATTTATTTGAAATCCAACCCCCTTGGAAACTCATAGGTGCATTTGTGCACTTTCCTGTTTGTTTCAAAGAAGGGACTAGAACAATCTGAGTGATTGTCGTGTCCTATTTCTTATTCCTCTAGTGATTAAAGCTGTGTAGCATTTTAACATATATTATATATATTCACAAATATATTCATATAAACAGTATACATTTTGAACCAGTTATTTGTTAAAGAAAAGTATATTCAATGAAGATAAAAAAAAAAAGAGTCTATCCTCCAGGGATTGAACTTTTTCCAATTCTATCTGGTCTTTTCTTGTGCAAAAATAACTCATTGCTCTGAATGTCAAAATCCAATGTGACAAACAATGGCACTTCATCCTTTAAAGTAATATTGTCAAGAAAAAAAAGTTTTAGGAGGTTACCGTAAGCCAAATCTCCTAATCTTCAAATGCTAGCACTTTTTGGCAGTTAGATAGGAAATAGAATGTTCTTTGGCAGCCAAAAGGAGAGAGGCCTGTGTGGACCTTTGTTATGCTCATACCAAGGTCCTTCTGTCATAACCTCCACTTGGAGCCCAAGACAAGCATTTCTGTTGTGTAATTTGCAGTGCAGATGACGTCTGTGTAACAACATAATGGTTATTCACCTTCCTTTTTAAAAAAATTTTTGCTGTGTTATCAAAAAACTTGAATACTGTGAGAAGAAGTGAATTTTCAGTTGATGAATCAGCATCTTGTTCCCATGGTGATAACACTAATTGAATATATCTATGAGGGCATGTATTAGTTAATGGAAAACAATACAACACTAACAATACATAGCTGCAATGTTGTACAATGGCTGATTTAATTCAATAAAATATACAAGTGTTAAATGTGGCTACAGCAATTTGTTCTTTTTTATCATAAATCTGTGCTTTTGGGAGAATAAGGGATACTGAGACAAGACAGATTTGGAGCCAGTGTAAGGACACTAGTTCCCCTTTCTTTCCGTTTTCACTTTGTAACTAAATATGTTATTCATCAAGCCTTGTATTAAGCAGTCTGTCCTTGCCCTCTCTTATAGTTAGGGTTATGCAAGAGGAGAAATCAAGGATATATTTTTGAGTCTTGGGATAATACATGAAAAATAGGAATTTAGGAACTTAGGGTTGATGCTAATAGGGTAACCAGGCATTGGCAGCGCAGCAAGAAAGCAGTTTTAACTAGTTTTGTTCTTTCCCTAAAGGCCACAGCTGTCCCAGAATACCAGCCTGTGGAAATGCATTTTAGCGCTTGCTCTCTCTCTCTCTCTCTCTCATTAATAGATGATACAATAAGGTAGAAATCTCCAAAACTGAAATCAGTAGTTTTGGAGTGTTAAATTTGGGTTTTTAAAAAATCCCTTTAATGACACTATAGTATTTTTTTCAGGAAAAACTATGGAAAGAGTTTAGAAATTGAAATTTTATTTAAACAATATCTAGCATGGTGTAGGAAGCTAACTGGATCTGTTTTACCTGTTTGGTTGCTTAACAAGTTCACCTGAAATTAAAATACCAATTATGCTTGATATTGTTCAAAAAACATAGAGTCAAAATTATTTTTCCAAAGTGGGTGTGTGTATGTGACCATTGCCCTGTTTTTTCTTTGCTTAATGATCTTTGCTTTCTACTAAGGGGATCTCTAGGTTTGTATTGCCTGGAGTTTGATGAAACAGATCAAAGAATCAGAGAATGTACACTGTCTTTTCAAGTTTAAGTATTTTATCTAAAACTCTGTTTTAAAAAAATAAACTTCAGTGATTCATGGGTCCTTTTAGAGAAATATATTTAAAAGTGGGCAGAAGGTCACTCAAGGCCAAAAAATTGTTATGCAAAACTCAGAAAACTCTTTAATTAGTCATAAAGAGGTGCAAATCATAGAGAAGAATATTGATACAGACTTGAATATGAAATCAGACTGCTTGTAAAATCATTCAATTTGTCAATATAATGGGTCTGGGTATGAGTAACTTGACAGGCATAAGAACAAAAGAATAAAGACTATAAAGCATACACTTAACCAAAATCCCTCTTGAATAGTGGAATAAAGATCTGTTTGCTTTTATTATGCATAAAAGAAAAGAAATGGTAAGTTGTTACCTTCATTTTCAACTTCTGTTTAAAATCCAACCACCTTCCTTCAGTTGGAGTTTATTTCTCATGTAATGAAAGTTAGTGTTACAATCTTAGAATGAACCACACCAGTAAATATGCACTACAACCTCATCTCACTATATCAGAAGAACATTTTAAGAAAAAAATTTAAATCTGAAAAAAAATTAAATGTTATTCCTAATTTCTGCATTTAAATCTAGAAATTTCTGTTTGTTTCTACTTAGAGTTTTCAAGAAAAAGTGAAGGTACTCTCAGTTAGCTCCATGTAAATCATAAATAAGAATATGCTTTAGGTGTTATGGAAACTGGGCCACATAACAGGAAGCAGACAGTGGGTAAGTAAGCAACACTTTGTCTCTATTGGGGACCACTTTTATGGATGGTAGACAGAGATATTGGACCGTTATGTCTGTAGATATTCAATAAATTCAACATACTTGCTCACTGGAAATATCTACTTGCCAAGTCTTTGGAATGTTTCATTGAGCGAATGTGAAAGAATGATTGTGTGTTTGAATTTAGAGAAAGACTTGGATTGGAATCAGACCAGCTATGTCAGTACTTCTTGGGTTGTTTGTGAAAGTTTATGCTAGAAGACCATTTCTCTATCAAGAAGAGCTGGTAGCACTTGCCTCAAATGGTGTTACTGTGCCTGATGTGTGGTGATCTGCTTGCTATTCCTTTGATTTAGGAATGCCAAGTGGCTGATATTTCCTCAGTGTCCATTTGCTATCAGCCGTAGTGGCCCTCCACTTCTTGGGGGAGGAGTAAGCTCAGAATAGGTTTTGAAGGCCTTAACTTGTCCATCTGTGTTAGAAAATCTGGTTCATGGTTAAATACCTCACAGGGGTGTTGTCAATATAAATCTGTTTATTCTCTTCACCTTCTAAGGGAAGACTCTACTTGTTCTCTTTAATAATAGATTCTTATAACTCACTTCTGATTTTGATTAATTTTCCAAAATTCCCATATTCTCCCTATTTTGTGTTTTTTAAATTTTTCTCTTCTTTCTTAAAACTGACTACAGAGTTGGATGAAGCCACCAAACTCCCACACTGAGTGGTTGATCTGTGCCAGTGCCAAGCTGGCCAGGGCCCAGGCATGGTTGGGGGTGCATTGGAACAACACCTGCCCTCACTTCTCACAGATATAAACAAACTCACTCTAATACTGTACTTTTAGCAGAGACCATGGATGTTAAACAAAAAGGAGGAGCTAAGGGAGAGCTTCAAGTCAGGTTAGGGCAAGTGAACCAGGTGCCTGTCTCCTGAACCTAAAAGTTGAGACTCTGTCTCCCTGCAGATTCAGAGACCCTTAGGGGCTTGAACACACTCCTTCCCACACGTTGAACCTTGTCAGTGGCCATCTTGACAGCCCCACCCCTCTTGTCTCTCACCCATTGCCTCACCTTCCCCCATAGCTAATGCAATATAGACCACCCACTCACAAAGTGCTCTTATTGGGAAAAAACCTAGGTCAAACCTATAGACCCTCCCTCCTAGCCTTCACCCTGCCCTGTGACCTTTTGCTATATATGTAACACTGAAGCTTGAATAAATCAGAAGTTCCAGAAAAAATTCCCCAGGGTCTGTTATTGACCCTGCACCTCCCCCTCTCCAGCTGGGAAAACCTCACATAGACAACAACCAACAACTGGCATCCAAAACATGGGGCTCAGAGAAGACAGAGTAAACACTAGGGATTCAGGTGAGTGCTCCCATATAATAAACTTTATATGGATAATCTCTTGTCTCATGACCGGCCCATGCAAGCCACCCTTTTACCCCTTTTATGGACTCTGCTTAAAGCTAGAAGAGTAAAAGTCTCTTGGTCAGACCTTTTAAAATGCTGGGGAAGGATTACTCGAGTTAATCCCTGGCTAACTAAAGCCAACCTTTCATATGCACAGATTTGGGCACAGATTTTTCCGATAATACAAAACATGCTGAGCAATTCCACCTTCCTTAAGATTTCTTCCCTCTTTCTGCGCTATTATAAATGCTTTGATCCTCACTCCACAAAGACTTCTGAAGCTTACAGCGCTTGCTTGTCTTTAACTTCTGATAAAGATAATAGCTCCTAACTCTCCTCTTCCTACCAAGTGCCCGATATTTGGGGCGGTCTTTTGGACCAAATTCAAGAGCCTTTTCCAACTGAAAGGGAGCCAGAAAAACTGGATAGAGAACTCTCCCCTATGGGGTGCACAGTGGTGGCGGCTCAAGGAGACATTTCTCTTGATGAGCACCCTACCCAGCTGCCTGATAGCGTGGCGGCCAAGGAGTACACTGCTCTGCCACATGAGCACGCAGTGACCAAGTGTGCAGGAGCCGAGGAGCATGTGGGCTCAGACATAGGCTCCTGCACACGTGCTCTGGTGGGAGCCTGCGGGTATGCACCCTGCTGTGGAGCACAGAGACAGAGCCAAGAGGGTGTAAGAGACCCTCCCCTCGGCTAGATCAATCAAAGCAGATAAGGTCAGTGCTAACGCTTGCCCCTCCCTTCAGGTTCCACCTCAAGAGCCGAGGCCCCGCCTCTACCCCACACTCCTGCCACTAGAGCCTGCACCTTCCAGTGACTCATTCCCAAAATGGAGGCCCACATCAGGTGGACCACTTTATCCCACATCTCTATCCCAATTCTCAAAGCCTCTGCCATGTGTTCCAGCCTCCTCAACTGATGGTTCTTTTATCCCTTTCATGCATACTCTTTCTCCCTCCTCCCCTCCAGTGCTGCCTTTGGTACAAGATACTGATACAGATGATGATAATATAACCTCTGATTTTTTACAAGGTGTCTATTCCACACCTACTACAGCTTTTCCTGTTGTAGTGGGTGGACCCACTCCCCAGTTCCCATCTGCTTGGCAACCTGTTTCATCTAAGGTATGGAAAGATATCCAATCTGCTATAGCCGAGCATGGGGCACAAAGTCCTTATGCCTTACAACTTTTAGACAGCTTTTCAGCTGATATAAACTGCCCTAAAGACTGGATAGATTTAGCCTGAACTCCCTTAAAATGTAGTGATTTCCTTGTATTTAAGGCAATGTATTATGAGGAATGTGAGTTGAGAGCAAGCCGTAATTTCATGGCTAATCCACAAGTTCCTATCACAGCAGAAGCCCTTAAAGGGACAGCAAATTATGCTAATGTGGCACACCAACCAGCTATGCACCACCCATATTTTGACCAGGTTCACATATGTGCGCTAAAGGCTTGGTAAAAAATGCCTATCCAACAAGGCCTCATACCATTAACTAGGCTGCTACAAAAACCTAGTGAGACCTTTCAGATTTTTGTCAAACAGTTATTCAGGCAGTGACTCCAAAAATTGCTCATCCTAAGGCCTGTGCCTCAATGATCAAAGAACTCATTTTTGAAGGATGCCAAAAGTTCTATCAAGAAGCCACCGCTCCTATTAGAAATAAATCCCTTGATGACTGGATTATTGCCACCAAAGATATTGGTACACCTGGGAACCAGACAGAAACTATGATATCTCAGATAACTGAGGCATTTATGGCAGTGGTGACACCTTTAACACAGGTGCTCCAATGGTGCCTTGAATGTCATCAACCAGGACATATAAAACATGACTGCCCTGAGATTATTCAGACTAGTCTTCCACCCCCCGGGAACCCAGGTGAATTTACAAACACATCCAGCTACACTCTGCCCTTGCTGTAAAAAGGGGTACCATTGGAAAAAAAGATTGCTATTGTAAGTATCACAAAGATGGCACTCTTCTCCCACTTCTGTCTTCTCAACAATTACAGGGGCCACAAAGAATGACGGCTGCCCCAAATCAACATTTAAACTAACAGGGGCAACTCCCAGCCCCGCTGCAAGGGAGTACACAGTCAGTTCAGGTCCTAGCTCCCTCACAACATACTATAGCCTTTTGGACCACCCCTATTGACACATTTATGCCCCATCTCACCCTTTTTTGTGCTGCTAAAAAATTTAAAATGCTCATTGACACGGGAGTAGATAAGACTATTTTATGCAAAGAAGAAATTCCTCCTGATTGGTCTTTAACACAGGGACCCTCTGTTTCTGGAGTGAGGGGCACATGAAATTCCTGGGCCACCACCCACCCAATCACTTGGTCACATCCAGATGGCCATAGAGGTCTTTTTAATCCCATTATACTCAAAGACATATCTAATAACTTGCTAGACAGAGATATTTTAGAATTAATGGGGTCAGTCATCAGCACCAGTGATGCCACTTTCTATGGTGAGATGCTGGGAGAAACCTACCCCCATCCTAACAGCCACTGCTCAGTTAATTCCATCCCTTCCTATAAAGCTCAAATAAAAAAAATCAAAAGTTCCCATTTGAGTTAAACAGTTGCCTTTGGCTTCTCAAAAATCATCGGCCTTACATTCCTTAGTCCATATAAATATAAACTGTTTCTATTTCTCCTGTTTTAAATCATAAGAGATCTCTGTCAATTGACCTACAAAGAAATTTTTTTGATCGGTCTTAATTACAATTAAAACTATACAAGAGATATTATAATTTAGTTTGGCCAAATATATTTGAGTGCACTCTTAACTTTATAGATTGTCTTATCTGTTTGTCTGTTTATCTGTTTGTCTAATTGTTTTGAGCTCAAAATAATTTTTCATTTGTCATCTTTAAATTTTTTTTCCTAAAATATATGCACCTATAATTAAGTTGATTTTCAGATAAATGTTTTTAAAGATGTGCTTTTCTTCCTATAGGGTGCTAGCTTATTTAAGTGATGCTCAAGTTTATTTTACAGGAACGCTGTGTATCTTCCCTTAAAAACTTTAATTCAAACAGGTTTTATCAGCTACAGATGGTATGTTTATTGCCACAGTCTGGTTCTTTTTAAAAAATAAATATAATAAATAAATGATCATTCTCTCCTTTAAATAAATAAAAAACCCTTATAATTAAAAATATTGCTAAGCTAAACTCCCCTTGATGAACAAAGAAGCAGCTGCCCAGAATATAATTATTCTGGTCTTTGTTCACTAATGGGATCACCAATATTTTCACAACCTTATAAAAAAACTCAAACCAACACATATTGCCTCATTGTTATCACAAACTGATTACATTGGTCATCATCAAAGGTTTTACCTCTAAAAATATTATTGTAAAATATATTGGTCAAATTCTAAATGCATTATTAAGATATGTTTACACTGATCATCTTCAAAATATTAATTTCAAAAAAAGGGAATGTTATTACAAAGATGCCTTTGGTAAGAAGCTACATTGAAGGATACTTGTTACTCCTGTATAAGATGTATTTATGCTTCATAATTATATGGGTCTTTAAGCTTTGTGTATGATATTCACCTTTTGATTTAGACATCCACCTTACATTTTTAAGAAAGTAAGTACCTCTAACTATAGTAGAGACTTAAATATACCACAAAGATTCTTGCACAATTGTTATTCTAAAGTATTATATATAGTTCTTTAGTTAAAGCCCTTTGCTATTAACATTAGACAGTTATTCAGCCACTGAAACAAATATAGTTAACTATAATAGTTGCCTATGTTTTATAACTAAATGTTTTTTATACGGTAGATTTATAATAGTTGAGTTCATTACTGCTATTACAAATGCTAAAGATACTGATTTTCTCTCCTAAATGTTTAACAACTAAAGTTTAAAAGACCAAAACTAAAAAGGTAACTGGGCTAAAAAGACAGCCAGTATGTTAGCCCTGATTGCATGCTGGTTTTCCTGCTGTGTGCTGTCCTCACTGCCAACTCTTCTGTGGCTGCTGCTTCTTCAGACACGCAAGTATGGGCCCTAGTGCCAACACCCCAGTTTTAGTTACAGTTGATTAAAACACGATCCGACCCTGCCTCTTTGGTAATGACTCCACCTTTTATCCTACTGCTATAGACTCCATATCTATTCCAGACCCAGCATATTACAGTGCCTCCCAAGATGCCTTCAAGGTACCACCGCAACTTCTCACTATCTTGGATGAAATGCTATAGATGTCACCCCCATCCTGCTGGCCCTAGGAGCTAATGCTTCCTTCGTAGTGGAAGGAGTACCGCTATTGTGTTCAGATTTTTATGTTTCATACAACCCAATGCTACTTCATTGCCTTTTGGTGCTTGCCTTCCCTCCCCTTTTTTATTTGCCCTGACCTACAACCAGCCTCTGATTCTTGATGCCCAAGTATATCTTATGCCTTGTCTTGCTCCCCGTTTTGTTAATCACTCCTCCGTATGGTTTCTATACATAATTTGTATTCCCCCTACAATTTGGCTCCCTGTCAACCTCTTTCCTGACTGGATCAGTACAGGATCCTCTCTCTAACCTTATGCTTCATCCCACAGTGAAAGAGACCTAGGTGCCTCAGCCATCACTGCTGTAATAATCTCCTTGTAGCTGCCATCTCAGCCACAGCCACTGCTTCCACCATCCTCCACAACCAGATTGCCACAGCGGCAACAGTGGATCAACTCACTCACAACATATCTAAGGCCCTGGGATGGACGACGGCCATGTTTGGAGAAGTTTGAACTGCCATACTCACTCTTCAGTCACAGATGGATTTGTTATAGGAAGAAGTTCAATTATTAGAGACAAAAATTTGGGGTTGCTGTCATGCTAATTATAGCCATATTTGTGTCATACCCTACCATTGCACTAACCATGACCAGTACAAAAATCTATCCTATATTTGGACTAGCTGGGCCTCAGCTTTCCATGAACATCTTCGTCAGTTAACGCTTACTGTTACCCAAATTAATGATACCGTGCCCTTGATGTTATTACTTTTGATAATGTCTGGGAATCTGTATGGCATGAGATTGTTACAGGATGGTCTAATTTAAGTCAGTGGGCCCGTGGCCTCATTTTAAGTTCACCATATGTTCTTATTATACTATTCATATTTCTCCTATTTTTTATCTTAAAGGTTAAACAGAGACCTTTTCACAGATATAAACAAACTCACTCCAGTATTGTATTTTTAGCAGAGACCATGGATGTTAAACAAAAAGGGGGAGCTAACGGAGAGCTTCAAGTCAGACTAGGGCAACTGAACCATGTGTGTATGCCTGTCTCCTGAGCCTAAAGGTTGAGACTCTTGTCTCCCTGCAGATTCGGAGACCCTTAGGGGCTTGATCACACCCCTTCCCACACGTTGAACCTTGTCATCCGCCATCTTGATAGCCCCACCCCTCTTGTCTCTCACCCATTGCCTCACCTTCCCCCATAGCTCATGCCATATAGACCATCCACTCACAAAGTTCTCCTATTGGGAAAAACCCTAGGTCAAACCTATAGACCCTCCCTTCCTCCTAGCCTTCACCCCGCCCTGTGACCTTTTGTTATATATGTGACACTTAAGCCTGAATAAATCAGAAGTTCCAGAAACATTCCCCAGGGTCTGTGCTTGACTTTGCGCCTCACCCTCTCCAGCCGGGAAAACCTCACATAGACAACAACCAACATTCACCCATGTACAGAAACAATAGGAACACAGTGTCACCATGAAATAATATTTTGTGCCCATCTTTGTGGAGGTTGATCAGAACCCAGCTTTTAGGTCAAGATAGAGAATTTATATAGGCTTGTATTACCTCCACCTCTGGATGAGTGCCTTGTGTGAATTTTTAAAGTAACTCATAAATAAGTGAACCTAAGGGAACCACCTGAGATCTATTTCCATTTCACAGAGTCACAGGGTCCATTTGGAAAGGCCACAGTTTCAACAATCCAGCTCATATTTAGATTGTTGTTTTTTTCCTAAGGCTGTCACCACAAAATACTATAGGCTATGGTATTAAGCAACATCATTTTTATATACTCTCAGTTCTAAGAGCCAAAAGTCCAAGATCTAGATGTCAGGGAATTGTTTTCCTCTGTGATTTCTCTCTGGCTGATCCCACTGTCTGTTTTTTTGGCCATTCCTCTGTGTATACATATTTCCACACGTTCAAATTTCCTCTTCATATAATGCCACCAGGTAAACTACCTTAGGACCTATCCTCATTGCTTTATTTTAACTTACCTCTAAATAATACACACTAAATATAGCCACATTCTGAGCTAATAGACATTAGGGTTTCAATATATGAATTTAGGGACACACAATTCAGTCCATAACAGTTAAATTTTGTTCCAAAACAAAAGCCCCTAGGCATCTTAGCAGGAAGGGATTTAATGAAAGTATTTAGAAACATACAAATTTTGGAAGCACCAAAAGAAGAAATCAGAAATCCAGCTTGTAATTGATAGGCTTAGCTTTACTGCAAAGTCTGTCTTTCTTAGGAAAATTCCAGTTGTACCTTTAAAAAAAAATGATGGGGGCCGAGCAATTAGCTCAGTGGTTCCAGCACCTGCTTGCAAGTGCAAGGGCCTGGGTTTGATCCCCTGGTAACCACATACAACAATGCTGGGTGTGGAGACTCTCATCCACTAGCAATCAGTACCATATACCACAGAGCCAGGCCTTGTGGCTCAGGCCTGTAATCCCAGCACTGAAAAGGCAGAGGCAGGAGGATTGTTGTGAGTTCATGGCTGAGCTCAGGGCCAGCCTGAACTATAAAAATAAGACTCTGTCTCAAAAAAAAAAAAAGAAAGAAAGAAAGAAAATAAAACCTCCTGCACCTTCAGTCCAAATCCATGCACCTCCATGCTGTCCATGAAGAAATAATCATTCTCTTTCTCTTCTAAATCTTGGACACTTTACTGGAAGAAGTAAACACATATTCCCACTAGGATTCAAAAAATATAATTCTAGGAATCTTCTTTTAGTATGCAAGAAAGAATAAAAATAGAGTAGAAAAGACACTGTGTTGGCAAGAGTAAGCTAGAGGGGCTGAGTTGTAGAATAACAAGTTTTCCCCACCCACTCAGTCTTTACCATGTTCTGGACAGTATGCTGATTGCCTAGGTGAGCTGGGGACAGGACAAACAGGGTGGATCACATCTACTGAGTTCCTACCATTGCTAGTTGCTTTCAGAGTGCCTTAGCAATTTTCGTAGTCTCCACCACAATCCTATGAGGCTGATGGAGAAGTCAAAATTAAGGAGCAGAGACTGAATAACCACCCAAGATCATGAAGCTTGAAATGACAAAGCTAAGAGGAGAAGTAAATGGCTCCAACAATAAACCAAATCCACTACTAACAGACACAGGCCCTAGCCTTTAGAGATATAATCTTTCTGAAAGACATATCATTGCCCAAAATAAAAAATCTGTTTTTTTTTTTTTTCCTGGAGAAATACTCTTTCTGGAGAAGGAAACAGGTTCTATTCAGTAACTTCTAGTTTCTACTTTTCTATAAAATTCTACTTTTCCTCCTCTGTCTCATGATTAACAGACAGCCTTGACTCTGTTTTATAAGAAAGTTGATACCAATAGTCAGGACTAGTGATAAATGTTTATGGAGAGAAGGAGATTTATTGCATGGAATTGGCTCATGTGATTAGAGAAGCTAAGAAGTATGAAAATGTACAGTCACCTAGGTGGGGTCCATCGAGGGCTGATGGTGACCTTTAGTCTCAGGGTTGTCTTAAAACCCAAAGGTGGGGAGAGCAAGAAGACCCAGCATCCCAACTTGCTTCAGTCAGGCAGGAGAGTTTCCTCTTTCTCAGCTTTTTGGTTCCACTGATGAACTGACTGAGTGAGCCCCACCAACACCAGGCAAAACCAGCAGCTGCTTTACTCAGTTTACCCATTCTGGTGTTAGTCTTAACCAAAAATACTCTCAAACACATACTCAAAGTATGCAACCAAATATCTGGGTACTCTGTTGTCTCTGACCAAGTAGCACATCAATCAGACCATTATCAGGTCTTTCCTAATTCCACTTGCTAAATGTATCCTTGTGTACACACACTCTCACGTTTACTTTTATCACTGAACATGCCTTTTGCTTCCTGGATATGTGCTCCATATCGATGTGTGGACTGCACGCTATGCCTCAGACCCTCCACCTCCACATTGTGTTAGGATTCCAATCCTTGTTTCAGGTGATCAGGTCTCAGAGGCTCGCGATTGTGCCCTTATAAAGAGTGCTAGAGAGCTAGTAAGTTCCCCCTACTATGATAGGACACAGTGGAGAGCTGTCATCTGTGAAGCAGATTTTAGTTCTCAGATTTTCCAGCCCACAGGTCCATGTGAAATTAATGTCTGCTGGTTACTGCCAACCTGGTCTGTGGTGCTGTTTATAGCCCTATTGAACTAAGGTGCTGGTTTTCACCTCCCATATCTTTTGTGGCCTTGCTCAGCCAGTAATACTAACATTTTCCAGTCCCTTCCCACCTATGAGGAGCTGGGAGGGAAAGCAGATTTAGCCTCTAAGCAGGACTCGCTGCCTAATTAATGCCTTCCACTTCTCCCCCTTTTTACACAGAGCTCCTCAATTTGCTACTTCTTCATCCTTAAATGTCTGGCTTCAAAATCTAACCATTAAACATACTAAAAGCTATGGGATATGAGTACAGACCAGGAGAACACTTAAATCCTGAAGCTGGGGTCATACTTTATCACAAATAATCTGGACATAGAGAAGAAGCAGGGACTGTGGCAAAGTTAGGCAGTGTTTTAGCTACTTTTCTCATAGTTGATACAAAATACCCAACACCCACGAGTTAAAGGAGGGAAGGTTTATTTCAGCTCACAGTTGGTAGAGGTTTTAGTTCAAGGTCAGTTTGCTCCAAGGCAAGGTTGGCACAGCAGAGCAGCATCACAGAGGTGAAAGGTTCATGACAAGCAGAATGCAGACAGAAATCCACAGCAACGGCAGCCCTGGCTTTCCCTTTTATCCCTTCCAAGCTACCAGTATTTGGGGTGGTGACGCCCACACTGAGGGTGGGGCTTCCCATTTTCCACACAAAGAACAGTGCTAAATCAATCAGTGGATTAATTCTATAAGCACACATCCGTAATTCCAGCATCACAATCTCTATATACAGCCACTTCCGAAAAGCCCACTATGACCACATGAGTCTTCAGGAGGGCATCTAAATACAAGCCATAACACAGCGTGCCATATGATATTTAATAGAGACATTTAGAAATCATCAATAATTAATTCATTAATCAAGGGAGAAAAATTTAAAATTTTTAACCTCCTAACCTAGGGTTTGGGTTAGAGATTCACCAGGTACTAGGGGACTTTCAGTGTTTCTTTTCTCCCTCGCCCCCTTCATTCTTCTTTCCATGCCTCCCTTACCATGGACTATTGGGGAGAGTAGGACCTAGTTATTAAATCCATGATTAAACCTTAAATCTAGAAATAGATCTAGAAATAGATCCCAGGATGAGGTATTGTTAATCCATAATTAATATTTTAGTTTTAAGCAAATGGACAGAATTAAGAGAAATCTTCATGATTACTCTATACTGCAAAAAAGTAACATCTATTATATAATTTGTATGAGAACAATGTTAGATGCAGTAAGCATTAATACAATCAGCTAGACGTTGCAGCTTAACTGCATGATAGAGACCATGTTTGAAAATCTATAGTCACCAAAGTAGGGGTCCCATGTGCCTGGAAAACATGTTCAAATTCATTGTGCATACTGAACTTTCCCCAATTATCCACTAGAGGGCAGCAGGCGCTCAGTCGCCTGTCGAGGGTCGAAGCTGTCGGCTGGAGGCTTCCCAATTCTAGTGCTCTGTGAACTGAGTGAGCGCTTGCAGACCTGGCTCTAATTAGGAGAGTAGAGGGAACCCTGGAGTGGATGACGCCAGGGTCGCAGGCTGTGATTATGCCACTTCATTCAACCGATGATCCCTGTAGTGTAACCATCAGTCCTCAAGTGTGAGTGTAGCGAGTCCACGCGTTGGTTGCTGTGGTCACTGACCTCAGGGACACATAGGTGTGGCCCCTGACTCGCAAAAGGGACCTGGAAAGGTCAAGTCCTTCAGGAGTCCACTCGAGCCTAGGCCGGGTCCACTGACCCTCTCATATATTTACCACATCTACAGATGCACATATACCATGAGCAACATACCCAGCACACACTGCTTACAACACACTCAGCAAGCATGCTACACACACATGTACACACAAATGCCACACGCCCATCCCACAAACACACCACATGCTGCACCCTCCATATGCCACATCACACATACCACACACTACACACAACACACTTCACACACGCCATCCATACCAACTCATCCACACAGCTGTTCTGTGTTCCCTTCTGCCTTCTTGGAGAGACTCAGCTGTGGTTTTAGAGCTTCTTGACCCCGCTGCCACTCTGGGACCTTAACCCTTTGTAACTTCTTAGTATTGTGCAACACTACTTCAGTCCCTTCTCATGGAATGAGTTTGTGTTTTGTTTTCCCAACTATATTTCCTTCTTTCTCATTAGACATGGGGCTGTGCTATTGCCTCTGGACCTGAGTGTGGATCCCGGAGCTTGGATAAGTACACAGAGGGAGACAGTCTGGTTCTGCTCATTGTTATGTCTGCCTATCTGTAATATAATTTGTTGACTCTACCTCTGTAAAGCTTCTACTGTGAATGACAGTTTGGCTTACAAAGTGCCCTGCAGTCTGGTTGCAAAGAAAGGGCCTTGGGAATTCTGAAGGTTTCACTACTATTAACTCTCTGTTAAAAACCTAACTGACTTTCCAGAAGAGTTCTGCTGTTTGAACTGCAGTTTTCACATTAAGATGTTTGTTGCTATATTGGTCCCCACAGAAGTGCATGGAAGTGCATGATCTAGGTGTAGTTTGTAAATGTAAGAAGCCAGAGCTCCCATTGTTCGGAAATAAATTCCCTACAGAAAATGCAGCCTGTCTCTGCTTAGTGGACTGTCTGCTCATGTGCTTACTGATTCGTACACTGTACCTCTAACCAGCCTTTTACCATGAATGGAAGTTTGGACGAGTTCTTGGTCTTGTTTTTCACTGAACATTTTAACTCAAAGAAGAGGGATTGAAACCCCAGGCAATGACTATAATCTTCTGACAAAAAGGGGAGGCTTAGCTACTTACAGAAACTGGGCTTGTCAGGTGCAGAGCCCTGAGTTAAGCTGTGTATCCAGCAGTGCTGTTTATGCCTCAGTTCAGCTCACCACTGCTGCCTTTCCCGATGCATACCCTGGTTCTTTGGACTATCTCTGGATCTGAGGGATGTCAGGTAATGGAATCCTTTATTTTCTTTGCTTTTATAAATTTTGCTAAGTTTAACTTAGCTAAGAATTTTTTTTATTGACAGTGAGATAAACATTGAAATTCTATTTCAATGTGATTAGGAGTTGGAACTATTTAAATGTTTATATTCTACTTCTGTAAGTAATCTATTAATACTGGGTACGATAGTGCCTGTAATCCCAGCTACTCAAAAGGCTGAGACAGGAGTCTCACAAGTTCAAGGCCAGCCTAGGCAAGTCAGGAAGTCCCTATAAAGGGGTGATGAGGGGAGATGAAATTCAGTGCAAGACTTGGACATTGTTCTCCAGTACTACCTGTAAAAAACACACCTAATGTTTTTAATCAATTATTATTGTTTGTGAAGCATATTATATTTTTTAAAATTTTCTGTCAAAACAGTTAACAATAGTTTAAACCTGGGGCCGGGGATTTAGCTCAGTGGTTCCAGCATCTGTTTTGCAAGTGCAAGGGCCTGGGTTCGATTCCCTGTGACTCATTTTGATTTGATTTCAGTACAGGATGCTAAAGTCATCATTTTATAATAATACATGCACACCCATGATTATGGTAGCACAACTTATAATAGCTACATTAAAGAAGCAGCCTATATGTCTATCAACAGATTAATGGATAAAGAAAACATGGTATTCATACATAGTGGAGTAACTCAGCCATGAGAAAAGGGAAAAAAATCTATCCCTTTGTTGGAAAAAGTATGGGTCTTACGAGCATAATGGTAAGTGAAATAAATCTAATACAGAAGGGTAAGTGTCCTCTTATTTGAAAAACACAGAACATAAATGATTTACAGAGAGAAATAAAAGACATGATAGAAAGTGGAAATGAGTAGGGCACCTGTGGAAGAAAATATGAGAGAGCAAGGGAGAAAAAGGGATATACAAAGTGTATTATGTGAAATGTATATGTACACTCCAAGATCAATGAAATTATTTATATCACAAACATATACCAACAAAATTATCCAAAAATACAGGGAGGAAATATCAACTCATTGTTTCATTTGGAATGTTTAGTAGTGTGTGGATTATATACTTTGAGACTGCTTTTTCTTGTTGTTAATTTAGAATGCAGAAGTACTGTGTTCCCTGGATTTTGCTGGCTTTCATGGACTAAGTTTAGATACCAAGAACCTAAATCCCATGGTAATTAATTTCTTTTCAGTTGGAAAGGGAGGCTTGGGAGGCTTTTGATGTGATTCCTGTATTCCTCCTGTCATCTCTTAGTGTAAAATGTCTCCTAGCCAAGACCCCACCCCTGGCTTTCACCCTGTATCCATTCTGACCCAATGACCTGAGGCTGATAAAGGCCTGAAAAGAGAGCAAACCCCAGGTGACCTGAGAGGCCCTCTCAAATACCCCTGACAAGCAAGATGCTGTCAAAACTGCTGAGAATGGGTGAACCTTTAGTACAGGGACCCATAGAGGAGACTCAGAAAGGAAAAGGCTGCTGGGAAGTGTCGGGGTCACCTGATAAATCATTACAGTTGACTGTGAAAAGAAAAAAAGGTAAGCTGGTTCTTTCTTTAGAAGTTAATGTGGATGGGACAGATAACTATATCAAAAGCTAAATATGGGCAGGAAATTTAGCTCAGTGGTTCTGATGCCTGCCTTGCAAGTGCAAGGGCCCATGCTCGATCCCAGTAACCACATACAAAATATTGGGTATGGAGACTCACGCCCACCAGCAATCAGAACCACATACTATAGTGTGTGGTGATTTACACCTGTAATCCCAGCACTTGGGAGACAGAGGCAGGAGGATTGATGTGAGTTCAAGGCTGAGCTCAGGGCCAGCCTAACAAAAAAAAAAAATGCTAGATGTTAGCAGATTGGAAAGGGACTCTTAAGTACCCCCATCAAACTGATACTTAATATAATGAAAACCACAGCCTCTCGAACTTTGAGATTTGGTAATTGCCAAATTCTGTCTTGTGGAAGTTTAGAAAGTCAGAGAAAGCTCTCAGATGCATAAAAAATATTTTTGCCCAGAACACTATTCAGGTTACCACAACCCTCCTTGTGCCACATGGAGTAGTGTTGATGGACCACCCGATACCAGAATAGGACTGCAGACAACAGCTGGGGGAATCTAATTGGAATACCTCCTAAAGATAGACCAAAAAAAAAAAAATTCCATAACTTGTAAAGGGCAGCTACAAAAACGCTACAACCAATATCAATTGGATGGTAAAAGATTGAATGTTTTCTCCCTAAGATAAGACAGCAAGGAAATCTGCTCTTAACACTCCTACTCAATATTACATTGAAGATTTGAGACAATGCAGTAGGAAAACCAAATGGAAAGGAAGAAATAAAACTGAACCTATCAACCACCTGATTACTTTGAACAATCCTATAGGATCTGCCAAGAGGGCTTATAGAAATAATAAGTGACTTTAATTAGGATATAAGATACAAGACACCATAAAATTGAATAGAACTTGAAACAGGAAAAAAAAAAAAGAAAGAAAGAAAAAAAGAAAAAGGCTCATTAGCCAGAATGGAAATTCTGCTTGATCCCATTTCTTCAGCTAAAGACTAAAGGTTGCAGGGAGCAAGCAAGGATTGCCCTACTTTAGGAGTTACTTTCCTGATTCTGATCAGGATTAGCTCTTTTGGGAAAGCATGGTGAGCACCAGCTCTCTGAAAAGTTCAAAACAGCATAATATGCTTGCATCAGGACTACTGTGTGGAGAAAGAGCCCACAGCCACGTAGAAAGTTTTGAGTGATCACAAGAAAGGAACTTGTTTCCTCTTACTTTGCAATTGTCACACATGTTTCCTACCTGCACCATCAGAAGAAGCCACTGATCTGCACTGGTGCACCAGCTCCTTTTTGCCCTGTAGGCTGCAGTGGAGAAAAGAAGGCTTGAGCGGCAACAAACTGCTGTAGTAACAGATTTAGGCTCTGGGTGCCACTAGAGTTTCACACATCACTTAATGAGTGCCAAACATGAGCTTATAGGAAATAAATCTGGCAGAGACTTAATACTCAAAAACTGGATGTAGTGGTGAAAGCCTACAATCCCAAGAACTGAAGGGGCTGAAACAGGAGGAAAGTTTGAGGATAGTTGGGACTATATAATGAGGCCTTCTCTCTAAAACCACAAACAAATGAAACTGTAATATGAGCAAACCTCTACAAAAATATGCATCTGTGGAAGCAGTGGTGTAATGTGTGGGCGGATCTCAGAGGTACACCAGTACCAGGCATAGACAAAGCCTTGCCTCTGCACTCCAGAACAGCAAAAATAAAACCAAAACGGTCTCACTTTTTTTAGAGATTGCAGTATGGGTTTGACTTTTTCCAATGCAGAAATATTATGGTAAACATAGTTGAAGAAAAAGGCAATTACTTTATGCTAGCCAGGAACCAGAAAGAAGGGAAAGAGCCTCAAGGAAAGGAGTCAGGGGTCAGATTTTGTCCTTTAGGTCAACTAACATAACTCAAATGGACACACTTACAAGGGTGCTTTACAAATATCTTGTACATCTTTCAGGCCAACTAATTATAAACAAGAGTATCACATAATTCCACATAATATTTTCCCTCTAGAAATATTACTGTTGAAAGGTGGAGCATTTCAACCTGTGGGTAAGAAACTACTGGGCAGGCAGAGCTTACCCTCTGAAGTCCTTATGTTTCTCCATTCTCCTTCCTACAAGCAGAACTAACAGTGCAAACAGGTATCTGGCTATGGACATGTGCTTAAAACAAACTCATTGCTACAGACCATGGCTACAGACCATGCAGGTTTCACAGTTATAGGGTGGATACAGGAATGGGAAAATATGAAAATCCAGTCATGTCATATATTGGTGCAAATTGTCAATGTTGAATGTGATCATGATATGTGTATAAAATGTACCTATGTACCTAATTCACAATAAAAAATAAAATTTAAAAAATTATATGATGCGTATGTTGTTTGTGTGTCATTATACTTAGAGATGGTCAGACATGGAGTGGTCCAGACAGTGTCACATGTTTCTTCATGGAGATCCTTGAGGGATACCAAAGTAAGTAAGAGTCACTTTATATATTAGATAGGGATGACTGGATTAAAGCTATTAGACATTTAAATGTGTTTCAAAGATAGCTTTCACTATAAACGTTATACTTATTATCTGTAAACCTTCTGAAACAAACATAATTGGTAAGAAATAATGATTCCCTAGCTATACTATATATTTGAAGAGTGCTTGGTATCCCAGTAAGATTAAAATGATAAAGCTCACTGCTCCAACCTTGGTACTATTGTAAATTAATCACACTTTGTCGGTGTTCAATGACTAAAGTTTAGGAAGCAGAGCTAGAAAAGTAACTGTGCTATGAGGACATCTAATATTGTGCTTTTCAGTGTCAACAAAGACCCACAACATAAGGTAACATTTTCTAAAGGACAGAACAACTGTGATGAGGTACTCAAGCTCCTGATCAAGGAAACTGATAGATCTCAGAGGCAAAAGACAACAAATGTACAGTGTGCCAAAAGAAAGTCACCAAAGGGAAGAAAAGATCTACCATGTTTTCATAGGAAGCAATGTGGTCAAGCAGAACCATGACCCATCATGGCAGCTGATACTGACAGAGAAGCCGAGAGGCTCTGTATATGGTTCCAAAAATAATGCCCAGAGAAATTCCACTGAACACAATAGACAGCAAGAGTTTAACTTTAATAACATAGGTCTCATTTTAATTTAGTCTTAAATACCTAGCAGACTGCCCAAGAATACTATAATATTATGAGAGTGCATTGATGAGATACAAAAAGTTCAGAGGTCCAAAATTTAGTCCACCATTACAAAATAACTAAGTGGCCTATAAAATACACCTTTAAGGATCCTAAGAATAATAAAATATTTTCTAGAAATGCTACTGAAGCCTCTCTACACAAACAAAAACCTTGTTATGTAAGAGTAAAGTCCTATTATGAAAGCAACAATTATAGATATCAAGAAGGCTACTTTCAAATAAGGGATGATTACATACAGTTAACTCAAACTGCAGGATAGCTTAGCAGAAAAATCTCCATATAATAGGAACAAAGAATCATTCCTATTCTCATTA
The DNA here is from genome assembly GCA_004026965.1 of Petromus typicus. Lineage (NCBI taxonomy): Eukaryota > Metazoa > Chordata > Mammalia > Rodentia > Petromuridae > Petromus > Petromus typicus. Next base: position 6,436 of record PVIR01000107.1, on the reverse strand, counting down.
ATGAATACACACTATAGTTTTACAGCTTGAAGCTTGGGTTATAACAGACAGGATTAATCACCCTGGAATCACGGTAGAAATCTCCCAAAGTCATTCATTGGCCCTATGGAACAAACTTGTGGCGTTGGTTCCTCACTGGATGGATAGAAAGATTCACACTAGGATTTGGTGTGATTACAAGGAGGAGTGTCAAAAAAAATTGACAAACCTACAAACTTATCCGACCTACAACATTGATGGCTAGAAGCACGTCTCACTGGTATGATCATTTGAATTCTATCTCTGCCCCTTCCCTAGGATTAGAGGATGTTATACAATATATTGAGGATTTCACTAACTGCTGAATGAGCTTTATTTGACATCTCAACTGTTCTCTTTCTCTTAAATGAAGAAATAAAATTAATGAGACAAACTCACCTCTAAATTTAGATGGTATTAGGATCAACACAAGGGCATACTTGTACAATTATAAAAGCTAAATCTTGTATGTATACTTGATATTTATGCTATTATCTCAATGGCTGTTGAGATGTTAAGCAACAGGTTAAAGGTTATGTGAGATTCTAAGATTTCCTAGACCTTTTTTCTTATCTTCCTTGTGGGAGGCTATTCCTGGCTTTTCTTGATGAAAAACTTTTGCTGGCTATATTTCAAATACTCTTGTTGATCTCCTTATTCAGGTCATTTAAATTTAACTATTTCTTTGGCCATGTCTCCTCCAGACTTGCAGCTATATACCTACCCACAACAAGAACACATAACACCTGTACAGAGCCTTTAGATAGATCTTCTGGAAGTTATCTCTGACCACCAGTCACAACAGCAACCCCTCTACCCTGAAGTAGTCAGAAGAGTCAACACTCCTAACCCCTACAGCAGTTCAGAGTACCTCTTCAGAGGGAGAATATTATAGACAGTTAACTAAAAATAGTGTAGACTGTCACATAAGTCTATCTCCTCAAAAGTCAGGCCAAATAGAAACACATTAGAATTGCAGCCAGATACATCACTTGGAGGCTGGGCCTCAAGATAACACTGACTATAGTTGTGCACCTCCTCAAAGGACAAACACTGGGCATAAGGAGGACTAGATAGACATCATTTACCCTGATGGGTGAATAGAGACCTTTGGACCCATCATTTCCAAGAAAAAGTCTGTTCTTTGCATACACACTTATTACATGACCCTCTTGATTGGACCACAGTTACCTACCCTGCTATACTTGTAATCTTATTGGCTAATCATGGCTATAACCCACATTGTACTCATGTGGATTTTACTCCATAATACTCCTCTGTAAAGTGGGGTCCCTGGCTACCCATTCATGTTTCTTCCTTCCTCTTAGGAGCTAGCTTATTGATAAACATCTACCCACTCTTAACCTCTGTTATTCCTAGAATTGATTGTTTGGTTTTTAGAGAACATGTGATTAGAATATCAGACAACTAACAAGTGGGTATATATATAATATTTCATATTTCATCTCCATTATCATTTACTGTATCAGTCCCACAACAGTGAGGAATGAAGTTGTTAAGCAAAAGTGGATGCTACAGGTCTTCTATTAGAAATGAGGAGATTTCCAGGAGGGATCCCAAATGAGCCCCCTCACTCAGTCACTTAGTCAGGGGTAATTGGTATAGTAAACCAACAGGAAAAACACGTTTTAATATCTAGTCCCAATAAATAAATTAATGAAAGAATAAACAAACAAAAAATCAGTTACTGTCACAGTTCACAATTTGACCTTCTGTGGATAGAACTAAATCAGGGCAGCAAGAACATCAGCCTGAGCCATGAGATCTCCTTACTGCCCCTCAGGATGTGTACGTGGAAGTTATATCAGGTTTCCTGGAGATTAAGACAATATAATACAAAGGCCACCATGAGGAACTGGAGCTAGCATATCTTTCCATGATAACCCACACTGTTTCCCAGAAATAGCACGTAGTTTTATCTTTGCTCTTTCCTTCTTCTCATATTTGCTCAGCCCAAGCTCACTCAATAGATTCATGTTTTCTTCCTTTCTTCATTTTAATTTTCTTGATAAACCTTGCCAGTGGTTTTTCCTCATTTCATTCAATTCTTTGGTTCAAGATGAACCTGGAATCAAACTCTAGGGACAAGCAACCCCAAACACCATGATATTTAAAAGAAAGTATTTTGAATTTCCTTTTTGAGGCACAGAGATTTACAGAAAAATTGTATTTTTAAAAGAATGTATTCAGAAAGAACCACCAGCTTGAATTCTTCAGTATTTCATACCATTCAAATTGCAAAATAGGTTCAGAGCTGCCAAATTTGTATGAGCAAGAAGCAAACGAAGGAAGCTGTGCAGTCTAAACATGGATTGTTTATTGAAAGGAAGAGGCCCTCAAAGTCCTTGTCAAAAGATGTAGAAAACAATGGATAAAGAAACAACTTTCAGTTTAGCAAAACTGGACTATAGTCATATAGCATATCATATTTTTGAAAAAGGGGGACCTGGATACTTGTGCCCAGATCAAATTAAGTAGTACATTACATTCTAACTACTAAGTTATCTTTCACTTCTTACCTCTTGGAACAGAGACATGATATTCCTTTCTCACCATCTTTCTGGATGAAATATAAAGGAGAAAAATAGATCAGAAGATTATTGTTAAAAGTCTGGAGTGCAGGGTCAGAGGCTAGATGGAGGTAGCTATGTAAAGTCTAGATTATTTCACATCTACATCAGATGAGGATCATGAAATAAATGAACTTCAAAGGAAAAATGTATGACTTATTTAGGAAGTATTTCCTGAAATAAATCTATGAGGCACCAGGGGGAACAAGATGGGAAGGTACAAAGAGCCAAGCATCAGTGTAGTCTCAGGTGACATTATCCATGGTGAGTCTCTGCGTTATGAATCACATCATGGAAGTTTCTTATTTTGAGGCATTCTCTAAAGAAAAAGTTCAGCAGTTATCACCCAACATTGATGACAATTGGAAAATGGGTTCAGTTTATAGGAAAGGAGGATTTGAACAAGCCCTACATCCTCTTTCTCATGTCTATAAGTGGGATTAGAACCCTGATCATGTATCAGTATGTTGAAAAAAGAAATCTGGGATAAATATGGTCCCAGTTAAGAAAGAAAGAAAGCAAGAAAGAAAGCAAGAAAGAAAGCAAGAAAGAAAGGGCCAGGGATTTAGCTCAGTGGTTCCAGCGCTTGTCTTGCAAGTGCAAGGAACCTGGTTCCATCCCTGGTACCACATACAATACTGGGTGTGAAGATTCACGCCCAGTAGCAATCAGTACCACAGATCATAGTGCAGGGTGTGGTGGCTCATGCCTGTAATCCCAGCACTCAGGAGGCAGAGGCAGGAGGATTGCTGTGATGTGAGTTTGAGGCTGAGCTCAATGCCAGCCTGAACCACAAAGTGAGACCTTATCTCAAAAACAAAACAAAAAACCCCCAAAAAACAAAAGAAAATAAAACAAGAAAAGAAAGAGTGAAAGAGAGAGAGAGAGAGAGAGAGAGAGAGAGAGAGAGAACCAGAGACTAAAATGAAAACACATTTTTCCAAAAGGAAATCACAAAAATTGTTTGAATTGATACAAAATTGAGAGAGCAAAACTATTACTGAATATAATGTCAATATATTCACTTAAAATAACAATTATTTCAGCAAATGCATCTCAATTTAGAACTCAGGAAAAGCTATATGAATTATATTATCTTTGTCTGAAATTTAAAAATTATCTCAATACTGGTAATCTACTTTACTCAAAAAGTTAAATTATATTCCTTGAATTAGTGGTGCATTAATAATCAGAGAGTGTATTATTGTCTAGGATTCAATGAACATTTTTTTTTTTTTTTTTTTTTTTTTTTTGAGACAGGGTCTCGCTTTGTGGTTCAGGCTGGCCTGAGCTCAGCCTCAAACTCACATCACAGCAATCCTCCTGCCTCTGCCTCCTGAGTGCTTGGATTACAGGCGTGAGCCACCATGCCCGGCACTGTGGTATGTGGTACTAGTTGCTGCTGGGCGTGAGTCTCCACGCCCAGTATTGTATGTGGTTACCGGGGATCAAACCCAGGTCCTTGCGCTTGCAAGACAGGCGCCAGAACCACTGAGCAAACTCCCCGGCCCTAAATGAACATTTATAAATAAAATATTCTACAATTATCATGTTAGTTTTGTGCTGAATTAGCAGCCAGAGACAATAACATAATCTGGAATTAGATATAAACTAGAAAATTATGGATGGATGAGATTATAAACTCTTCTGACCAATATATTTTTGTGGAGTATTTTTGAGGATCAAACTTGTGACCTGTGCCTAGAAGGCAGGTACCAGAACCACTGAACTAAGTTCCTGGCCCAGGGGTTAATGTATTTTAATGAAACAATGTGTACCTGGAGCTTTCAGTGAAGATGAGTTTTCATGATAAATCTGTGCGATCCCAAGGAAGAGGATGCAGCCAGAATCCTCATGGCAAACTCCAATCCCCTGCGAGTCCCACAGCAAAAAGATTACCAACCAAGAAACAACAAAGTCAGAATTTTGAGAAAAAAATCTGAGCCTAGGCTCGGCTCTTGCTACTCCGGGCAGTGGCAGCCAAAGGCCAAATACTGCAGCAGCAGAACAGGGAGCAGAAGAGCCCAGAACTCAAATTTACCTCACCTTTATTTGGTCCCCACCTTCACACCCATAATCCTACTATGCATAAAACAGGGCAATCCCACAATAATCCCTGTAGTTAAAGATTACAAATGGCAGGGCAGACATCCTTACATCTCAATAAGTCCCTGTAAGTCTTAAGGCCAATAATTCTAGTGCAGTAAGCCTTGTAGTTTAAAATCCTGCAAGGTAGGGCAGATGTCCACAATAATCCCAGTAGTTGATCCCGCGGGGCAGGGCAGACATCCATAGATCCAAGTAAGTAAATAAGTAAGTCATCAGTCTGAGTAAGTCATTGGCAGTTCCCGACATAAATCAATATTATAATGGGAAAAGCATACAAAATCAGAAGAGTTTTAAGTCATACAAGCTTGAGTAGAGCTTTAGCATTTTCTAGAGCCTCTTGCTTCTGTATTTATAATCCTTTCAGAACTTCACAGAAATAATAACTATAGCTCTTTGTAGAATATGCCCTCTATATTGTTAAGGGTTTGCACCCTTTCATACTTAGGCTGTATTCTGAGTTTATATTAAACCTCTTCAGAAATGTGAAAGACTTCATGCTTTATCTTGAAATTTTTTACACAGCTCTTTAAAATGTAAACGACATAAATGGAGAGATCTCTGGTATTTCCCATTGACTTATTTTGGGCTTCAGTCTAAAAATTCATCTTTGTGCAAAATTTTAACTCTTTGAGGATTCATCATGTACTAACTATCATACATACTATATCTTAGGAATATATTAAAGTAACCTTAAGATAGTGTGGGTAATTTTAAATAAGTTAATTTGATAACATTCCCACCCACCCAGTGTTGCCCTATAAAGATGCTGATGATAATCAAGATATAATTATCCAAAGCAGGAGAAGAAGCTTGCAGGTTTGATGGTTAGTCAGACAAAACTGGTACCAATTACAGAGACAATAATCTAGACTGAAGCAGAACATTTTGATCTTATAAACATGAACCCATATTACATAGCTATGAAGTTTATAGGTCGTCAAATTCCAGGGTAGAATCAAATTGCAAGTTTCACAATTTAAATCATTGAAAACTGTACTCTCATGCTTATATCTATTAAGTATTGGTCACTGAGTGAACTGATTTATTATGTCTACTATAAAATTGTTGACAATTTTATAGAAATGTCTAGAAAGTATGACAATGTCATCTATTTTAAAACGCAGAGAGTTTTGATATTAACTGTAGAATCTCATCTATGTAAAGGATTGTGTAAATTTCATAAGCACATAATATAGGGCATTGCTCATGTCCTTTGTATATCTTTCAATAGCCAAGAAAAAATACGAGGGTATTCACTTGTAACTGGATCAAGGAATGGGTGGATTGTAACCATTAGTTTTCATAGATTTTGAAATGGTAGTAGAATAGTAAAAGCCTGCAGAACATAGAATACAATTAACAGAACCATATTTATCATTTCTTCAGAATCCTGAGTATAGTTTGAAAGAATCCTATGATAAATCTATTGATGTGTTATTTACTAATTTATATTTGCACAGTAGAATAAGTAGCTCACTTTCCTCATCCTTCCTCTATACAGGTTAATTTATCTAAGGAAAATATAGAATAAATATTTTAAAAACATGAATTCAAAACGATGCAAAATATGTGCTTGTACAGAAATGTCTTAGTTGCTTTTCTTGATGCTAATACAAAACACCTGACACCCAAAGTCAAAGGAGGAAATAATGATGTACTTCACAGTTTATAGAGGTTTAAGTCAATAATTGGCTGGTCCAAGTGGTATTGCAGAGAAG